>CM036128.1:24502757-24514677 GCA_002916485.2 Juglans nigra
TTAAAGGAGCAAGCTTAATTGTTTTGCCCTCCTTTTCAAAGCTGTACATGTTCTTGAACCCATCATGTGTCCCCCTCCTATCATACTGCCATGGCCTCCCCAACAAATATGGCCCGCATGCATAGGCACAACATCACAAAGCACCTCATCCTGATACTTCCCAATAGAAAAAGTAACTAACACTTGTTTATCCACCCTAACCTCTCCACAATCATTCAACCACTGCAATTTGTATGGTCTAGAGTGTTTTAAGGTTGGTAAATTCAATTTCTCAACCAAAGTAGTGCTAGCCACATTAGTACAACTCCCTCCATCAATGATCATACTACATACCTTATTGTTGACATGGCATCTAGTATGGAAAATGTTCTCTCTCTGTTACTCTGCATCATCCACCTTAATGTGTGCATTAAGAGCACGCCTGGCAACAAGAGACTCACCTGTCAACAGGGTATACCACTCCATCATCATCACTAGCATCATCCAACTCGGGCACCTCATCACTATCATCCTCACTCTCAGTCATCACCTCTCCATTGTCACGCATAATCATCACCCTCCTATTTGGACATTGAGAAGCAATGTGCCCTGAACCCAACACTTAAAACATTTGATATCTCTATTCCGTGAAGGTTGGGATTCTACCTTGGGTTTTGTTGCTAGTTTCCCTCATCTTTTCCCTTAGGTGGTTCGGTCTTTCTCTTTGCTTCACCTGGATCGTTCCTATCCCATTTTGATTTTTCCAAGTAGTGCTAGAAACCGAAGTGTACCTTGCTGTCCCTTTTCTCTTTAATTGTCTCTCCACCTTCATAGCCATGTGCACCATGTCCTCTATCTCCATATAATGTTGTAATTCAATTACATTGGCTATGTCCCTATTTAACCCACTCAAAAATCTAGCCATGGTGGCCTCTCGGTCCTCCTCTACATTAGCCCGAATCATCGCCACCTCCATCTCCTTATGGTAATCCTCTACACTCCTAGACCCCTGTGTAAGATTTTGTAATTTCTGGTAAAGGTCTCTATAGTAATGGCTAGGAACAAATCTCCGCCTCATGAGAGCTTTCAACTCTCCCCATGTCTCTATAGGCCTCTCATAATTCCTCCTCCTATTGGTCACTAATTGATCCCACCAAATAATAGCATAATCAGTGAATTCAATTACCGCCAACTTCACTTTCTTCTCCTCAGAGTAATTATGGCAATCAAACACCAACTCTATTTTTTTCTCCCACTCTAGATAAACCTCAGGGTCAGTTCTACCTTGGAAAGGTGGTATTTTCATTTTGATGCTACCAAGGTCTCCATCTACACCATCCCGACCCCTTAGATTCCCTCAAATCCTCTTTCATGCCTAACTCTTCTATTTCTACCCGACCCAACATCAGATGCTAAGTCTTCCTCATCCTCACCATCTCCTTCATTCTCATACTGATTTTCAACTCTATGCTCACGTCGCCTCCTGTCTCTCCCACCTTGTAGATTTCTAATCGCTGCTTCTTGATGATCCATCCTATCCCTCACTTCACCCAACACCAAGTTCAACCGCTCAAACTGTTGTTGCATGGCTTGCAACACAAAGGATGAGTTATCTGCTCTCCCCCTTGGTGATGCGCTACTCCGATGAGACATTATCAGGCGCTACACAAAAGAATGTTAGTGGGAAAAAAAAAAAATAAACCTCACACACTCCCTCACGTGTTTACACTCGAATAATGACACTCCACTCGTGTTTCACTCTAATAATTGGCTTTTTTTTTTTCGATAATAGTCTCACACTCTCTTGCCTTTTACCTCAAGAGTTTTCCCACTCCAGTTCTTTAAGAACTAATTGACTCAATCAAGACAAAGCAACTTTGTTTTATCCCAACTAGTAATTAGGTCCAAGAAACAAGAACAAGAGAAACACGGAAGGAATGAAAAAAAATGGCACGTGAATCAAGGAAATTATACGAATGAAACATTAACAATAAGACAAGATACCAACTAGAATCACCCCCTTTGATGATAAGGCTCAAGAAAAAAAAATCCTCGAATTTTTTTTTTTTTTTCCCTTTCTTTTCTTTTCTTTTTTCTTTTCCTTTCACCAACTGATTTGATCACAAACAAGAATAAGCAGTTGAGAAAACCCTAACAATAACTCAGAAAACCCTTGGGCAAGTGGATATACGGCAGCCCCTAGAACAAGAGATTTCAGCCAACACAAACCCTAGAACAATGATTTTCAGCAACCCTAACAATAGTGAAGAAGTCTGCTAACCACCACTATTTTTTTTTTTTTTTTGTAATCAATCCTAGAACAATGAAGCCCTAGAATTAAATATGCAAGAAATAAAAGATAGAATAAGACCTGATTGGAAACCTTGCTCTGAATACCAAATGATATGAACCCGCGGGAATGAATTCCCTTGAACCCACAATCAATTTGAAAACTCCCCAAGAAAGCCAAAAATCAAGTCAAGGATGGAGAATCTAGACCCGATGAGAACCCGTTTCAAGAACCTAGATTATATTAAAATCTAGACCTGTTGAAGAACCCGTCTCAAGAACCCAGATTACAAAGGAGGAACGCCACAAAGGTTGTGATTTACCTTTGATAAGTTCAAGAGTTCAATCAAGAACAAGAGGAGAAAACTCAACTCACAAATAAAATTCAATATTGTCTAATCTCTCAAATGAAGCTACAAAGAGTTTTTAAACCCAAACCTAATCAAAACCCTAGCCAAAATAAAGCCCCTTTTTCCCAAAATTACCCTTGATGAACAGTACCGGCTACAGTACCCGCGGCTACAGTAACCCCAAGAATAAATTGATGAAACCCTAATTCCTAAAATGTAACTTTCCAAATACGCCCTTGGCCAAAATACAAGGCCTTCTTGAAAACCCTAGTTCATTGAAAATAAGACGTGTGGGCCAGGCATCTTTAATCCCACTTATTCTAAACTAATAAAATAAATCATTTAACCAAATTTGAAGTCTCCAATAACAATAGGCCCTATCTCTAAGTCATGTCTTCCACAGGTTGAATCAAGTGGATCAAAGCTGGTTCTCCTTATTTGAAGCCCCTCTTGAGTGTTGGGCTCTTGCCAGCTTCATCCCAAGTGGATTGCACCAATCCGTGCATTGCTTCCTTGATCTTCTTGGCCCTTGATCTTGTAATTGGCCCATCTGGAATTTGCAAATGATCTTTAAGACTAGGCCCACCTTGGGTCCCATCATATCTACTCTCCCCCTTGATGATGTGTTACTCCGATGAGATATTATAAGGTGCTGCACAAAAGAATGTTAGTGGCAAAAAAGAAAACCTCACATACTCCCTTACGTGTTTACACTCGAATAATGGCACTCCACTCGTGTTTCACTCTTAATTGACTTTTTCCCGATAATAGTCTCACACTCTCTTGCCTTTTACCTCAAGAGTTTTTCCAGTCAAGTTCTTTAAGAACTAATTGAACTCAATCAAGACAAAACAACATTGTTCTATCCCAACTAGTAATTAGGTCCAAGAAACAAGAACGAGAGAAACACGAAAGGAATGAAAAAATAAACGACACATGAATCAAGGAAATTATACAAATGAAACAGTAACTATAAGACAAGATATCAACTAGAATTAATGTATGCAGCCCCTTTGATTAAGGCTTAAGAAAAAATTTCGGAATTTTTTTTTTTTCTAGATGATTTTTTTTTTGGGCGATTTTTTTTTTGCTTTTTTTTTTTTTTTTTTTTCTTTCCTTTTCACTAACTGATTTGATCACAATCAAGAATAAGTAATTAAGAAAACCTTAACAATAACTCAAAAAACCCTAACACAAGTGATATACGACAGCCTCTACAACAAGAGATTTTAGCCAACACAAACTCCAGAACAATGAGATTCAAAACCCTAACGATAGTGAAGAAATACAGCAGCCACCTCTAATTTTTTTTTTTTTTTTTTTTTGTAATCAATCCTAGAATAATGAAACCCTAGAATTAAATATACAAGAAATGAAAGATAGAATCAGACCTGATTGGAAACCTTGCTTTGAATACCAAATGATATGAACCCGCGAGAATGGAATCCCTTGAACCCACAGTCAATTTGAAAACTCCCCAAGAAAGCCAAAATCAAGTCAACAGATGGAGAACCTCGACCCGATGAGAACTCGTTTCCGGAACCTAGATTATATCAAAATCTAAACCTGTTCAAGAACTCGTCTTAAGAACCCAGATTACAAAGGAAGAACGCCACAAAGGTTTTGATTTACTTTTGACAAGTTTAAGAGTTCAATCAAGAACAAGAGAAGGAAACTCAACTCACAAATAAAATTCAATATTGTCTAACGTTCAAATGAGTCTACAAGGAGTATTTAAACTAAACCTAATTAAAATCCTAACCAAAATAAAGCCCATTTTACCCAAAATGCCCCTGATGAACAATGTCACAGCTACAGTACACGCAGCTACAGTACGGCTACAGTAATGCTACAGTATCTCTTCAAACCCATATTCCTAAAAAGCAACTTTCCAAATAGACCCTTGGCCAAAATACAAGTCCTTTCCGAAAACCCTAGTTCATTAAAAATAAGACGTGTGGGCCAAACATCTTCAAAAATAAATCATTTAACCAAATTGGAAGCCTCCATTAACAAGAGGCCCTATCTCAAAGTCATGTCTTCCATAGCTTGAATCAAGTGGATCAAAGCTGGTTCTCCTTCTTTCAAGCCCATCTTGAGTGTTGGGCTCTTGCTAGCTTCAACCCAAGTGGATTGCACCAATCCGTGCATTGCTTCCCTGATCTTCTTGGCCATTGATCTTGTAATTGACCCATCTAAAACTTGCAAATGATCTTTATGAGTAGGCCCACCTTGGTTCCCATCACCGGGCCAATCGGAGCACTCCTTATTTTTACCATTTTGCCCTTCTTTAATAGAAAAACCAATTGAGGGCAAAGTAGAGGGCAAAGTGGCAAAGTTAAGAGTTCGAGTATTTCGCTCGCGGACTTCCTATTATACAACAACGACCATATGGTATGTATGCTCAAAACCAGCCCAATCGGAGGAGCCCCAATTTTTACCACTTTGCCCTTCCTTAGTAGAAAAACCAATTGAGGGCAAATGATAAAGTTAAGAGGTTGGACTTTTTCGCTAGGGGGCTTCCTATGGTACTACCATGACCTTATATTATGTATGCCCCAACCCCGGGCCAATCGGAGCACCCGTTATCTTTATCTTTACCACATTGCCCTCCCTTAGTTGAAAACAAATTAAGGGAAAGTGGCAAAGTTAAAAGGTTGGAGTTTTTCGCTAGCGGGCTTCCTATAAAACAATCATGACCTTGTGGTATGTATGCTGAAACCTTGGGCCAATCGGAGCACAGCTTATTTTTACCACTTTGCCCTTGCTTAGTTGAAAACAAATTAAGGGCAAAATGGCAAAGTTAAGAGGTTTGAGTTTTTTCGCCCGCTCGCGGATCCAGGGCTTCCTATCGTACTACCATGACTTTATAGTTGTTTGCCCCAACGCCAGGCCAATTGGAGCACCCCTTATTTTTACCACATTGTTCTTCCTTAGAAGAAATCCAATTGCGGGCAAAGAGGCAAAGTTAAGAGGTTGCAGTTTTTCCCTCGCGGGCATCCTATGGTACTACCATGACCTTATGCTATGTATGTCCCAACTCCGGACCAATCGGAGTACCAATTTTTCTTACCACTTTGCCCTTCCTTAGTAGAAAAATCAATTGAGGGCAAGTGGCAAAGTTATGAGGTTGGTATTTTTCCCTTCCGCCTTCATATGGTACTACAATGATCTTATAGTTTGAATGCCCCAACCCCAGCCAATCCGAGCAGTCTTTATTTTTTTCCACTTTGCCCTTCCTTGGTTGAAACCCAATTGTGAGTAAAGTGGCAAAGTTATGAGGTTGGTGTTTTTCCCTCGCGGCCTTCTTATGGTACTACCATGACCTTATGGAATGTGTGCCCCAACCCCTAGCCAATTGGAGGATATCTTATTTTTACCACTTTGCCCTTCCTTAGTAGAAAACCAATTGAAGCCAAAGTGGCAAAGTTAAGAGGTTGGAGTTTTTTGCTCGTGGGCTTCCTATGGTACTAAGATGGCGGTATGATATGTATGCCCCAACCCCGAGCAAATCGGACCACTTCTTATTCTTACTACTTTTCCATTGGTTTGTAGAAAATCAATTGATGGCAAAGTAGCAAATTTAAGAGGTTGGACATTTTTGCTCGCGGGCTTCCTATGGTACTACCGTGACCATATGGTATGTATGCCCCAACCCTTGGCCAATCGGAGCACCCCCTAATGTTACCACTTTGCCTTTCCTTAGCAGAAAACTTATTGAGGGCAGATTGGCAAAGTTAAGAGGTTGGAGTTTTTCGCTCACGGGCTTCTTATGGTACTACCATGGTCTTATGGTATGTTTGCCCAAACCTTGAGCCAATTGGAGCACTTCTTATTGTTTTCACTTTTCCATTGGTTAGTAGAAAATCAATTGATGGCAAAGTCGCAAATTTATGAGGTTGGAGTTTGTCGCGCGCGGGCTTCCTATGGTACTAGCATGGCCTTATCTTATGTATGCCCCAACCCTGAATCATTCGGAGCACTTCTTATTCTTACCACTTTTCCATTGGTTAGTAGAAAATCAATTGATGGCAAAGTGGCAAATTTAAGAGGTTGAACTTTTTGCTCGCGGGCTTCCAATGGTACTACCAAGACCTTTGATATGTATGCCCCAACCCCGAGCCAATCGAAGCACTTCTTATTCTTACCGCTTTTCCATTGGTTAGTAGAAAATCAATTTATGGCAAAGTGGCAAATTTGAGAGGTTGGAATTTTTAGCTCGTGGGCTTCCTATAGTACTTCCTTGACCTTCTGGTATGTATGCCCCAACCCCGGCCCAACCGAAGCACCCATTAGTTTTACCACTTCGTCATTCCTTAGAAGAAAACCAATTGCGGGCAAAGTGCCAAAGTTAAGAGGTTGGATTTTTTCACTCAGGAGCTTCCTATGGTACTTGTATGACCTTATGGTATGTATGCCCCCACCCCAGGCCTATCAGAGTACCCCTTATTTTTACCACTTTGTCCTTCCGTATTAGAAAACCAATTCAAGGGCAAAGTGGCAAAGTTAAGAGGTTGGATTTTTTCATTTGCGCTCTTCCTACGGAACTATTATGACCTTATGGTATGTATGCCCCAACACTGGGCCAATCGGAGCGCCCATATTTTTTCCACTTTGCCCTTCCTTAGTAGAAAACCAATTGAGGGCAAAGTGGCAAATTTAAAAGGTAGGAGATTTTTGTTCGCGGGCTTCCTATGGTACTACCATGACCTTATGATATGTATGCCTCAACCTCGAGCCAATCGGAGCACTTCTTATTCATAACACTTTTCCATTGGTTAGTAGAAATCCAATTGACAGCAAAGGGCCAATCGGAGGACCGCTTAAGTTTACCACTTTTCCCTTCTTTGGTAAACAACCAATTGAGGGCAAAGTGGCAATGTTAAGAGGTTGGAGTTTTTCGCTAGCGGGCTTCCTATGGTACTACCATGAACTTTTGGTATGTATGCCCCAACCCCGGGACAATCGGTGTACCCCTTATTTTTCCACTTTACCCTTCTAAAGTAGAAAACCAATTGAGGGCAAAGTGGCAAAGTTAAGAGGTTAGAGTTTTCGCTCGTGGGCTTCCTATGGTACTAGCATGGCCTTATGGTATGTATGCCCCAACCCAGAGCCAATCGGAGCACCTCTCAGTCTTAACACTTTTCCATTGGTTAGTAGAAATCCAATTGATGGCAAAGTGGCAAAGTTAAGAGGTTGGAGTTTTTCGCTCGCGGGCTTCCTATCGTATACAACCATGACCTTATGCTATGTATGCCCCAACCCTTGGCCAATCGGAGCAACCCTTATTTTTCCACTTTGCCCTTCCAAAGTAGAAAAACCAATTGACGGCAAAGTGGCAAAGTTAAGAGGTTGGAGTTTTAGCTCGCGGGCTTCCTATGGTACTAGCATGGCCATATGGTATGTATTCCCCAACCCTGAGCCAATCGGAGCACTTCTTATTCTTAACACTTTTCCATTGGTTTGTGGAAATCCAATTGAGGGCAAAGTAGCAAAGTTAAGAGGCTAGAGTTTTTCGCGCTCGTGGACATCCTATGGTACTACCATTACCTTATGGTATTTATGCCACAACCTCAGGTCAATCGGAGCACCCCATATTTTTACCAGTTTGTCCTACTTTAGTAGAGAACCAAATGAGGGTAAAGTGACAAAGTTAAGAGGTAGGAGTTTTTTTCACTCGCGGGCTTCCTACGAAACACCATGACCATGTGGTATGTATGCTCAAACCCAGGGCCAATCGGAGGACCGCTTAATTTTACCACTTTTCCCTTCTTTGGTAAACAACCAATTGAGGGCAAAGTGTCAATGTTAAGATGTTGGGTTTTTTTCGCTTGCGGGCTTCGTATGGTTCTAGCATGGCCTTATGGTATGTATACCCCAACCTAGAGCCAATCGGAGCACCTCCCAGTCTTAACACTTTTCCATTGGTTTGTAGAAATCCAATTGAGGGCAAAGTAGCAAAGTTAAGAGGTTAGAGTTTTTCGCTCGTGGACATCCTATGGTACAACTATTACCTATGGTACTACCATTACGTTAGGATATTTATTTCCCAACCTCAGGTCAATCGGAGCACCCCATATTTTTACCAGTTTGACCTACCTTAGTAGAGAACCAATTGAGGGTAAAGTGACAAAGTTAAGAGTTTGGAGTTTTTCGCTCGTGGACATCCTATGGTACTACCATTATCTTATGGTATTTATGCCCCAACCTCGGGTCAATCGGAGCACCCCATATTTTTACCAGTTTGACCTACCATAGTTGATATGAACCCGCGGGAATGAATTCCCTTGAACCCACAATCAATTTGAAAACTCCCAAAGAATGCCAAAAATCAAGTCAAGGATGGAGAATCTTGACCCGATGAGAACCCGTTTCAAGAACCTAGATTATATTAAAATCTAGACCCGTTGAAGAACCCTTCTCAAGAATCCAGACTACAAAGAAGGAAAGCCACAAAGGTTGTGATTTACCTTTGATAAGTTCAAGAGTTCAATCAAGAACAAGAGGAGAAAACGCAACTCACAAATAAAATTCAACATTGTCTAATCTCTCAAATGAGGCTACAAAGAATTTTTAGACCCAAACCTAATCAAAACCCTAGCCAAAATGAAGACCCTTTTACCCAAAATTACCCTTGATGAACAGTACCGGCTACAGTAATCCCTACAATAAATTGATGAAACCCTAGTTCCAAAAATGTAACTTTCCAAATTAGCCCTGGGCCAAAATACAAGGCCTTCCCAAAAACATAGTTCATAAGAAATAAGACATGTGAGCTAAGCATCTTCAAGCCCACTTATTTGAAACTAATAAAATAAATCATTTAACCAAATTAGAAGCCTCCAATAACAATAGGCCGTATCTCTAAGTCATGTCTTCCACTGCTTGAATAAAGTTGATCAAAGTTGGTTCTCCTTCTTTCAAGCCCATCTTGAGTGTTGGGCTCTTGCTAGCTTCATCCCAAGTGGATTGCGCCAATCCGTGCATCGCTTCCTTGATCTTCTTGGCCCTTGATCTTGTAATTGGCTCATCTGGAATTTGCAAATGATCTTTAAGACTAGACCCACCTTGGGGGAATCATTAGTAGTGAACCAGTTGAGGGTAAAGTGACAAAGTTAAGAGGTTGGAGTTTTTCGCTCGCGGGCTTCCTACGAAACAACCATGACCTGGTGGTATGTATGCTCAAACCCAGGGCCAATCGGAGGACCGCTAAATTTTACCACTTTTCCCTTCTTTGGAAAACAACCAATTGAGGGCAAAGTGTCAATGTTAAGATGTTGGAGTTTTTCGCTTGCGGGCTTCGTATGGTACTAGCATGGCCTTATGGTATGTATACCCCAACCTAGAGCCAATCGGACCACTTTACCCTTCCAAAGTAGAAAACCAATTAAGGGCAAAGTGGTAAAGTTAAGAGGTTAGAGTTTTCGCTCGCGGGCTTCCTATGGTACTAGCATGACCTTATGGCATGTATGCCCCAACCCCGGGACAATCGGTGCACCCCTTATTTTTCCACTTTACGCTTCTAATGTAGAAAACCAAATTGAGGGAAAAGTAGTAAAGTTATGAGGTTAGAGATTTCGCTCGCGGGCTTCCTATGGTACTAGCATGGCCATATGGTATGTATGCCCCAACCCAGAGCCAATCGGAGCACCTCCCAGTCTTAACACTTTTCCATTGGTTTGTAGAAATCCAATTGAGGGCAAAGTAGCAAAGTTAAGAGGTTAGAGTTTTTCGCTCGTGGACATCCTATGGTACTACCATTACGTTAGGATATTTATTCCCCAACCTCATGTCAATCGGAGCACCCTATATTTTTACCAGTTTGACCTACCTTAGTCGAGAACCAATTTAGGGTAAAGTGACAAAGTTAAGAGGTTGGAGTTTTTCGCTCATGGACATCCTACGGTACTACCATTACCTTATGGTATTTATGCCCCAACCTCGGGTCAATCGGAGCACCCTCATATTCTTACCAGTTTGACCTACCTTAGTTGATTTGAACCCGCAGGAATGAATTCCCTTGAACCCACAATCAATTTGAAAACTCCCCAAGAATGCCAAAAATCAAGTCAAGGATGGAGAATCTTGACCCGATGAGAACCCGTTTCAAGAACCCAGATTATATTAAAATCTAGACACGTTGAAGAACCCGTCTCAAGAACCCAGATTACAAAGAAGGAACGCCACAAAGGTTGTGATTTACCTTTGATAAGTTCAAGAGGTCAATCAAGAACAAGAGGAGAAAACTCAACTCACAAATAAAATTCAATATTGTCTAATCTCTCAAATGAGGCTACAAAGAATTTTTAAACCCAAACCTAATCAAAACCCTAGCCAAAATAAAGTCCCTTTTACCCAAAATTACCCTTGATGAACAGTACCGGCTACAGTACCCACGGCTACAGTAACCCCTACAATAAATTGATGAAACCCTAGTTCCTAAAATGTAACTTTCCAAATAACCCCTGGGCCAAAATACAAGGCCTTCCCAAAAACATAGTTCATAAGAAATAAGACATGTGAGCTAAGCATCTTCAAGCCCACTCCCTTACGTGTTTACGCTCGAATAATGGCATTCCACTCGTGTTTCACTCGTAATTGGCTTTTTCCCGATAATAGTCTCACACTCTCTTGCCTTTTACCTCGATAGTTTTCCCGCTCAAGTTCTTTAAGAACTAGTTAAACTAAATCAAGACAATACAACCTTGTATTATTCCAACCCGTAATATAGATCCAAGAAACAAGGAAGGAATAAACGACACGGACTCAAGGAATTTATATGAGGGAAAGAGTAATTATAGAACAAGATACCAAGTACAAATATGTATTCAGCCCCTTTGACGATAAAACTCAATCAACAAATGTTTTTTTTCTTTATCTTTGTTGTAACTATGTAGTAACCTTTAAATATGCTACCTCTCCTTATCTTCTTCTCCTTCTTCTTCTTCTTCGTCCGGTTTTTTTTTTTTTTTTTTTTTTTTTTTCTTTTCTTTTCTTTTCTTTTCTTTTCTTTTCCTTTCCTTTCTTTTTCTTTTCTTTTCTTTTCTTTTTCTTTTCTTTTCTTTTCTTTTCTTTTCCTTTCACCAACTGATTTGATCACAAACAAGAAATAAGCAGTTGAGAAAACCCTAACAATACCTCACAAAATACTCAGAAACCCTTGGGCAAGTGATATACGGCAGCCCCTAGAACAAGAGATTTCAGCCAACACAAACCTAGAACATGATTTTCAGCAAACCCTAATTTTTTTTGTAAATCAATCCTAGAACAATGAAGGCCCTAGAATTAAATATGCAAGAAAT
>CM036128.1:24519677-24616414 GCA_002916485.2 Juglans nigra
CACTTTGCGCTTGTTTTATTGAAAACCAATTGGGGGCAAAGTGGCAAAAATAGGAGGTTGGAGTTTCTTGCTCGCGGGCATCATATGGTACTCCCATGACCTTTTGGTAAGTATGCCCAACCCAGGGCGAATCGGATTAACTCTTATTTTTACCACTTTACCCATGCTTTCTATAGAACCTATTGTGGCCAAAGTGGCAAAAATAAGAGGTTGGAGTCTTTTGCTCGCGGGCATCCTATAGTACTTCAATGACCGTAGAGTAAGTATGCACCCAACCCGGGACGAATTGGAGCAACTCTTATATTTACCACTTTGCCCTTGTTTTATTGGAAACCAATTGGGGGCAAAGTAGCAAAAATAAGAGGTTGGAGTTTCTTGCTCTCGGGCATCATATGGAACTCCAATGATCTTTCGGTAAGTATGCCCCAACCGGGGGCGAAACGGAGCCACTCTATTTTCACCACTTTGCCCATGCTTTCTATAGAACCAATTGGGGGGCAAAGTGGCAAAAATAAGAGGTTGGAGTTTATTGCTCGCGGGCATTTCTTTGGTAATACCAGAACGTTAGGGTAAATATGCCCCAATTTGGGGCAAAACGGAGCAACACTTATTTTTACCACTTTGCCCATGCTTTCTATAGAACCAATTGAGGCCAAACTGGCAAAAATAAGAGGTTGGAGTCTTTTGCTCGCGGGCATCCTTAGGTACTTCCATGACCTTTTGGAAAGTATACCCCAACCCGGGGCGAATCAGAGCAACTCTTATTTTTTCACCACTTTGCCCATGCTTTCTATAGAACCAATTGGGGGGCAAAGTGGCAAACATAAGAGGTTGGAGTTTATTGCTCGCGGGCATTCTTTGGTAATACCAGAACGTTAGGGTAGATATGCCCCAATTTGGGGCAAATCGGAGCAACTCTTAATTTTAGCACATTGCCCATGCTTTCTATAGAACCAATTGAGAGCAAAGTGGCAAAAATAAGAGGTTAGAGTTTTTTGCTCATGGGCATCCTATGGTACTCCATGACCTTTTGGTAAGTATGCCCCAACCGGGGCTTATCAGAGGAACTCATATTTTTACCACTTTGCCCATGCTTTCTATTGAACCAATTGAGGGCAAAGTGGCAAAAATAAGAGTGTGGAATTTCTTCCTCGCGGGCGTCCTATGGTCCATCCATGACCTTAGAGTAAGTATGCTCCAACCCGGGAGGAATTGGAGCAGCTCTTATTTTTACCACTTTGCCCTTGTTTTGTAGGAAACCAGTTGAGGCCAAAGTGGCAAAAATAAGAGGTTGGAGTTTATTTCTCGCGGGCATCCTTTGGTAATACCATAACGTTTGGGTAAATACGCCCCAATTGGGGACAAATCGGAGCAACTCTTATTTTTACCACTTTGCCCTTGTTTTATTGGAAACCAATTGGGGGCAAAGTGGCAAAAATAAGAGGTTGGAGTCTTTTGCTCGCGGGCATCCTTAGGTACTTCCATGACCTTTAGGAAAGTATGCCCCAACCCGGGGCGAATCGGAGCAACTCTTATTTTCACCACTTTGCCCATGCTTTCTATAGAACCAATTGGGGGGGGCAAAGTGGCAAAAATAAGAGGTTGGAGTTTATTGCTCGCGGGCATCCTTTCGTAATACCATAATGTTAGGGTAAATATACCCCAATTTGGGGCAAATCGGAGCAACTCTTATTTTTACCACTTTGCCCTTGTTTTATTGGAAACCAATTGAGGGCAAAGTGGCCAAAATAGGAGGTTGGAGTTTCTTGCTCGCGGGTATCATATGGTACTCCCATGGCCTTTTGCTAAGTATGCCCCAACCGGGGGCGAAACGGAGCAACTCTTATTTTTCACCACTTTGCCAATGTTTTTCTATAGAACCAATTGGGGGTCAAAGTGGCAAAAATAAGAGGTTGGAGTTTATTGCTCGCGGGCATGCTCTGGTAATACCATAACGTTAGGGTAAATATGCCCCAATTTGGGACAAATCGGAGCAACTCTTATTTTTACCACGTTGCCCATGCTTTCTATAGAACCAATTGAGCGCAAAGTGGCAAAAATAAGAGGTTAGAGTTTTTTTGCTCGTGGGCATCCTATGGTACTCCCATGACCTTTTGGTAAGTATGCCCCTACCCGGGTCTAATCAGAGGAACTCATATTTTTTACCACTTTGCCCATGCTTTCTATTGAACCAATTGAGGGCAAAGTGGCAAAAATAAGAAGGTGGAGTTTCTTGCTCGCGGGCGTCCTATGGTCCTTCCATGACCTTTGAGTAAGTATGCTCCAACCCGGGACGAATTGGAGCAGCTCTTATTTTTACCACTTTGCCCTTGTTTTGTTGGAAACCAATTGAGGGCAAAGTGGCAAAAATAAGAGATTGGAGTTTATTGCTCGCGGGCATCCTTGGGTAATACCATAACGTTAGGGTAAATATGCCCCAATTTTGGACAAATCGGTGCAACTCTTATTTTTACCACTTTGTCCTTGTTTTATTGGAAACCAATTGGTGGCAAAGTGGCAAGAATAAGAGGTTGGAGTTTATTGCTCGCGGGCATCATTTCGTAATACCATAACGTTAGGGTAAATATGCCCCAATTTGGGACAAATCGGAGCAACTCTTATTTTTACCACTTTGCCCTAATTTTATTTGAAACCAATTGGGGGCAAAGTGGCAAAAATAAGAGGTTGGAGTTTCTTGCTCGCGGGCATCATATGGAACTCCCATGATCTTTTGGTAAGTATGCCCCAACCGGGGGCGAAACGCAGCAACTCTTATTTTCACCACTTTGCCCATGCTTTCTATAGAACCATTTGGGGGGCAAAGTGGCAAAAATAAGAGGTTAGAGTTTTTTGCTCGTGGGCATCCTATGGTACTCTCATGACCTTTTGGTAAGTATTCCCCAACCCGGGGCTTATCAGAGGAACTCATATTTTTACCACTTTGCCCATGCTTTCTATTGAACCAATTGAGGACAAAGTGGCAAAAATAAGAGGGTGGAGTTTCTTGCTCGCGGGCGTCCTATGGTGCTTCCATGACCTTAGAGTAAGTATGCTCCAACCCAGGACGAATTGGAGCAGCTCTCATTTTTACCACTTTGCCCTTGTTTTGTTGGAAACCAATTGAGGGCAAAGTGGCAAAAATAAGAGGTTGGAGTTTATTGCTCGCGGGCATCCTTTGGCAATACCATAACGTTAGGGTAAATATGGCCCAATTTGGGACAAATCGGAGCAACTCTTATTTTTACCACTATGCCCTTGTTTTATTGGAAACCAATTGGGGGCAAAGTGACAAAAATAAGAGGCTGGAGTTTATTGCTCGGGGGCACCCATTCGTAATACCATAATGTTAGGGTAAATATGCCCCAATTTGGGGCAAATTGGACCAACTCTTATATTTACCACTTTGCGCTTGTTTTATTGAAACCAATTGGGGGCAAAGTGGCAAAAATAGGAGGTTGGAGTTTCTTGCTCGCGGGCATCATATGGTACTCCCATGACCTTTTGGTAAGTATGCCCAACCCAGGGCGAATCGGATTAACTCTTATTTTTACCACTTTACCCATGCTTTCTATAGAACCTATTGTGGCCAAAGTGGCAAAAATAAGAGGTTGGAGTCTTTTGCTCGCGGGCATCCTATAGTACTTCAATGACCGTAGAGTAAGTATGCACCAACCGGGACGAATTGGAGCAACTCTTATATTTACCACTTTGCCCTTGTTTTATTGGAAACCAATTGGGGGCAAAGTAGCAAAAATAAGAGGTTGGAGTTTCTTGCTCTCGGGCATCATATGGAACTCCAATGATCTTTCGGTAAGTATGCCCCAACCGGGGGCGAAACGGAGCCACTCTTATTTTCACCACTTTGCCCATGCTTTCTATAGAACCAATTGGGGGGCAAAGTGGCAAAAATAAGAGGTTGGAGTTTATTGCTCGCGGGCATTCTTTGGTAATACCAGAACGTTAGGGTAAATATGCCCCAATTTGGGGCAAAACGGAGCAACACTTATTTTTACCACTTTGCCCATGCTTTCTATAGAACCAATTGAGGGCAAAGTGGCAAAAATAAGAGGTTGGAGTCTTTTGCTCGCGGGCATCCTTAGGTACTTCCATGACCTTTTGGAAAGTATACCCCAACCCGGGGCGAATCAGAGCAACTCTTATTTTCACCACTTTGCCCATGCTTTCTATAGAACCAAATGGGGGGCAAAGTGGCAAACATAAGAGGTTGGAGTTTATTGCTCGCGGGCATTCTTTGGTAATACCAGAACGTTAGGGTAGATATGCCCCAATTTGGGGCAAATCGGAGCAACTCTTAATTTTAGCACATTGCCCATGCTTTCTATAGAACCAATTGAGAGCAAAGTGGCAAAAAATAAGAGGTTAGAGTTTTTTTGCTCATGGGCATCCTATGGTACTCCCATGACCTTTTGGTAAGTATGCCCCCAACCCGGGGCTTATCAGAGGAACTCATATTTTTTACCACTTTGCCCATGCTTTTCTATTGAACCAATTGAGGGCAAAGTGGCAAAAATAAGAGTGTGGATTTCTTCCTCGCGGGCGTCCTATGGTCCTTCCATGACCTTAGAGTAAGTATGCTCCAACCCGGGAGGAATTGGAGCAGCTCTTATTTTTACCACTTTGCCCTTGTTTTGTAGGAAACCAATTGAGGGCAAAGTGGCAAAAATAAGAGGTTGGAGTTTATTTCTCGCGGGCATCCTTTGGTAATACCATAACGTTTGGGTAAATACGCCCCAATTGGGGACAAATCGGAGCAACTCTTATTTTTACCACTTTGCCCTTGTTTTATTGGAAACCAATTGGGGGCAAAGTGGCAAAAATAAGAGGTTGGAGTCTTTTGCTCGCGGGCATCCTTAGGTACTTCCATGACCTTTAGGAAAGTATGCCCCAACGCGGGGCGAATCGGAGCAACTCTTATTTTCACCACTTTGCCCATGCTTTCTATAGAACCAATTGGGGGGCAAAGTGGCAAAAATAAGAGGTTGGAGTTTATTACTCGCGGGCATTCTTTGGTAATACCAGAACGTTAGGGTAAATATGCCCCAATTTGGGGCAAAACGGAGCAACACTTATTTTTACCACTTTGCCCATGCTTTCTATAGAACCAATTGAGGCCAAACTGGCAAAAATAAGAGGTTGGAGTCTTTTGCTCGCGGGCATCCTTTGGTACTTCCATGACCTTTTGGAAAGTATACCCCAACCCGGGGCGAATCAGAGCAACTCTTATTTTCACCACTTTGCCCATGCTTTCTATAGAACCAATTGGGGGGCAAAGTGGCAAACATAAGAGGTTGGAGTTTATTGCTCGCGGGCATTCTTTGGTAATACCAGAACGTTAGGGTAGATATGCCCCAATTTGGGGCAAATCGGAGCAACTCTTAATTTTAGCACATTGCCCATGCTTTCTATAGAACCAATTGAGAGCAAAGTGGCAAAAATAAGAGGTTAGAGTTTTTTGCTCATGGGCATCCTATGGTACTCCCATGACCTTTTGGTAAGTATGCCCCAACCCGGGGCTTATCAGAGGAACTCATATTTTTACCACTTTGCCCATGCTTTCTATTGAACCAATTGAGGGCAAAGTGGCAAAAATAAGAGTGTGGAATTTCTTCCTCGCGGGCGTCCTATGGTCCTTCCATGACCTTAGAGTAAGTATGCTCCAACCCGGGAGGAATTGGAGCAGCTCTTGTTTTTACCACTTTGCCCTTGTTTTGTAGGAAACCAGTTGAGGCCAAAGTGGCAAAAATAAGAGGTTGGAGTTTATTTCTCGCGGGCATCCTTTGGTAATACCATAACGTTTGGGTAAATACGCCCCAATTGGGGACAAATCGGAGCAACTCTTATTTTTACCACTTTGCCCTTGTTTTATTGGAAACCAATTGGGGGCAAAGTGGCAAAAATAAGAGGTTGGAGTCTTTTGCTCGCGGGCATCCTTAGGTACTTCCATGACCTTTAGGAAAGTATGCCCCAACCCGGGGGCGAATCGGAGCAACTCTTATTTTCACCACTTTGCCCATGCTTTCTATAGAACCAATTGGGGGGCAAAGTGGCAAAAATAAGAGGTTGGAGTTTATTGCTCGCGGGCATCCTTTCGTAATACCATAATGTTAGGGTAAATATACCCCAATTTGGGGCAAATCGGAGCAACTCTTATTTTTACCACTTTGCCCTTGTTTTATTGGAAACCAATTGGGGGCAAAGTGGCCAAAATAGGAGGTTGGAGTTTCTTGCTCGCGGGCATCATATGGTACTCCCATGGCCTTTTGCTAAGTATGCCCCAACCGGGGGCGAAACGGAGCAACTCTTATTTTCACCACTTTGCCAATGTTTTCTATAGAACCAATTGGGGGTCAAAGTGGCAAAAATAAGAGGTTGGAGTTTATTGCTCGCGGGCATGCTCTGGTAATACCATAACGTTAGGGTAAATATGCCCCAATTTGGGACAAATCGGAGCAACTCTTATTTTTACCACGTTGCCCATGCTTTCTATAGAACCAATTGAGCGCAAAGTGGCAAAAATAAGAGGTTAGAGTTTTTTGCTCGTGGGCATCCTATGGTACTCCCATGACCTTTTGGTAAGTATGCCCCAACCCGGGTCTAATCAGAGGAACTCATATTTTTACCACTTTGCCCATGCTTTCTATTGAACCAATTGAGGGCAAAGTGGCAAAAATAAGAAGGTGGAGTTTCTTGCTCGCGGGCGTCCTATGGTCCTTCCATGACCTTTGAGTAAGTATGCTCCAACCCGGGACGAATTGGAGCAGCTCTTATTTTTACCACTTTGCCCTTGTTTTGTTGGAAACCAATTGAGGGCAAAGTGGCAAAAATAAGAGATTGGAGTTTATTGCTCGCGGGCATCCTTGGGTAATACCATAACGTTAGGGTAAATATGCCCCAATTTTGGACAAATCGGTGCAACTCTTATTTTTACCACTTTGTCCTTGTTTTATTGGAAACCAATTGGTGGCAAAGTGGCAAGAATAAGAGGTTGGAGTTTATTGCTCGCGGGCATCATTTCGTAATACCATAACGTTAGGGTAAATATGCCCCAATTTGGGACAAATCGGAGCAACTCTTATTTTTACTACTTTGCCCTAATTTTATTGGAAACCAATTGGGGGCAAAGTGGCAAAAATAAGAGGTTGGAGTTTCTTGCTCGCGGGCATCATATGGAACTCCCATGATCTTTCGGTAAGTATGCCCCAACCGGGGGCGAAACGCAGCAACTCTTATTTTCACCACTTTGCCCATGCTTTCTATAGAACCAATTGGGGGGCAAAGTGGCAAAAATAAGAGGTTGGAGTCTATTGCTCGCGCGCATTCTTTGTTAATACCAGAACGTTAGGGTAAATATGCCCCAATTTGAGGCAAAACGGAGCAACACTTATTTTTACCACTTTGCCCATGCTTTCTATAGATCCAATTGAGGGCAAAGTGGCAAAAATAAGAGGTTAGAGTTTTTTGCTCGTGGGCATCCTATGGTACTCTCATGACCTTTTGGTAAGTATTCCCCAACCCGGGGCTTATCAGAGGAACTCATATTTTTACCACTTTGCCCATGCTTTCTATTGAACCAATTGAGGACAAAGTGGCAAAAATAAGAGGGTGGAGTTTCTTGCTCGCGGGCGTCCTATGGTGCTTCCATGACCTTAGAGTAAGTATGCTCCAACCCAGGACGAATTGGAGCAGCTCTTATTTTTACCACTTTGCCCTTGTTTTGTTGGAAACCAATTGAGGGCAAAGTGGCAAAAATAAGAGGTTGGAGTTTATTGCTCGTGGGCATCCTTGGGTAATACCATAACGTTAGGGTAAATATGCCCCAATTTTGGACAAATCGGTGCAACTCTTATTTTTACCACTTTGTCTTTGTTTTATTGGAAACCAATTGGTGGCAAAGTGGCAAGAATAAGAGGTTGGAGTTTATTGCTCGCGGGCATCATTTCGTAATACCATAACGTTAGGGTAAATATGCCCCAATTTGGGACAAATCGGAGCAACTCTTATTTTTACCACTTTGCCCTAATTTTATTTGAAACCAATTGGGGGCAAAGTGGCAAAAATAAGAGGTTGGAGTTTCTTGCTCGCGGGCATCATATGGAACTCCCATGATCTTTTGGTATGTATGCCCCAACCGGGGGCGAAACGCAGCAACTCTTATTTTCACCACTTTGCCCATGCTTTCTATAGAACCATTTGGGGGGCAAAGTGGCAAAAATAAGAGGTTAGAGTTTTTTGCTCGTGGGGCATCCTATGGTACTCTCATGACCTTTTGGTAAGTATTCCCCAACCCGGGGCTTATCAGAGGAACTCATATTTTTACCACTTTGCCCATGCTTTCTATTGAACCAATTGAGGACAAAGTGGCAAAAATAAGAGGGTGGAGTTTCTTGCTCGCGGGCGTCCTATGGTGCTTCCATGACCTTAGAGTAAGTATGCTCCAACCTAGGACGAATTGGAGCAGCTCTCATTTTTACCACTTTGCCCTTGTTTTGTTGGAAACCAATTGAGGGCAAAGTGGCAAAAATAAGAGGTTGGAGTTTATTGCTCGCGGGCATCCTTTGGCAATACCATAACGTTAGGGTAAATATGGCCCAATTTGGGACAAATCGGAGCAACTCTTATTTTTACCACTATGCCCTTGTTTTATTGGAAACCAATTGGGGGCAAAGTGACAAAAATAAGAGGTTGGAGTTTATTGCTCGGGGGCACCCATTCGTAATACCATAATGTTAGGGTAAATATGCCCCAATTTGGGGCAAATTGGACCAACTCTTATATTTACCACTTTGCGCTTGTTTTATTGAAAACCAATTGGGGGCAAAGTGGCAAAAATAGGAGGTTGGAGTTTCTTGCTCGCGGGCATCATATGGTACTCCCATGACCTTTTGGTAAGTATGCCCAACCCAGGGCGAATCGGATTAACTCTTATTTTTACCACTTTACCCATGCTTTCTATAGAACCTATTGTGGCCAAAGTGGCAAAAATAAGAGGTTGGAGTCTTTTGCTCGCGGGCATCCTATAGTACTTCAATGACCGTAGAGTAAGTATGCACCAACCCGGGACGAATTGGAGCAACTCTTATATTTACCACTTTGCCCTTGTTTTATTGGAAACCAATTGGGGGCAAAGTAGCAAAAATAAGAGGTTGGAGTTTCTTGCTCTCGGGCATCATATGGAACTCCAATGATCTTTCGGTAAGTATGCCCCAACCGGGGGCGAAACGGAGCCACTCTTATTTTCACCACTTTGCCCATGCTTTCTATAGAACCAATTGGGGGGCAAAGTGGCAAAAATAAGAGGTTGGAGTTTATTGCTCGCGGGCATTCTTTGGTAATACCAGAACGTTAGGGTAAATATGCCCCAATTTGGGGCAAAACGGAGCAACACTTATTTTTACCACTTTGCCCATGCTTTCTATAGAACCAATTGAGGCCAAACTGGCAAAAATAAGAGGTTGGAGTCTTTTGCTCGCGGGCATCCTTAGGTACTTCCATGACCTTTTGGAAAGTATACCCCAACCCGGGGCGAATCAGAGCAACTCTTATTTTCACCACTTTGCCCATGCTTTCTATAGAACCAATTGGGGGGCAAAGTGGCAAAAATAAGAGGTTGGAGTTTATTGCTCGCGGGCATTCTTTGGTAATACCAGAACGTTAGGGTAGATATGCCCCAATTTGGGGCAAATCGGAGCAACTCTCAATTTTAGCACACTGCCCATGCTTTCTATAGAACCAATTGAGAGCAAAGTGGCAAAAATAAGAGGTTAGAGTTTTTTGCTCATGGGCATCCTATGGTACTCCCATGACCTTTTGGTAAGTATGCCCCAACCCGGGGCTTATCAGAGGAACTCATATTTTTACCACTTTGCCCATGCTTTCTATTGAACCAATTGAGGGCAAAGTGGCAAAAATAAGAGTGTGGAATTTCTTCCTCGCGGGCGTCCTATGGTCCTTCCATGACCTTAGAGTAAGTATGCTCCAACCTGGGAGGAATTGGAGCAGCTCTTATTTTTACCACTTTGCCCTTGTTTTGTAGGAAACCAATTGAGGGCAAAGTGGCAAAAATAAGAGGTTGGAGTTTATTTCTCGCGGGCATCCTTTGGTAATACCATAACGTTTGGGTAAATACGCCCCAATTGGGGACAAATCGGAGCAACTCTTATTTTTACCACTTTGCCCTTGTTTTATTGGAAACCAATTGGGGGCAAAGTGGCAAAAATAAGAGGTTGGAGTCTTTTGCTCGCGGGCATCCTTAGGTACTTCCATGACCTTTAGGAAAGTATGCCCCAACCCGGGGCGAATCGGAGCAACTCTTATTTTCACCACTTTGCCCATGCTTTCTATAGAACCAATTGGGGGGCAAAGTGGCAAAAATAAGAGGTTGGAGTTTATTGCTCGCGGGCATCCTTTCGTAATACCATAATGTTAGGGTAAATATACCCCAATTTGGGGCAAATCGGAGCAACTCTTATTTTTACCACTTTGCCCTTGTTTTATTGGAAACCAATTGGGGGCAAAGTGGCCAAAATAGGAGGTTGGAGTTTCTTGCTCGCGGGCATCATATGGTACTCCCATGGCCTTTTGCTAAGTATGCCCCAACCGGGGGCGAAACGGAGCAACTCTTATTTTCACCACTTTGCCAATGTTTTCTATAGAACCAATTGGGGGTCAAAGTGGCAAAAATAAGAGGTTGGAGTTTATTGCTCGCGGGCATCCTCTGGTAATACCATAACGTTAGGGTAAATATGCCCCAATTTGGGGCAAATCGGAGCAACTCTTATTTTTACCACGTTGCCCATGCTTTCTATAGAACCAATTGAGCGCAAAGTGGCAAAAATAAGAGGTTTAGAGTTTTTTGCTCGTGGGCATCCTATGGTACTCCCATGACCTTTTGGTAAGTATGCCCCAACCCGGGTCTAATCAGAGGAACTCATATTTTTACCACTTTGCCCATGCTTTCTATTGAACCAATTGAGGGCAAAGTGGCAAAAATAAGAAGGTGGAGTTTCTTGCTCGCGGGCGTCCTATGGTCCTTCCATGACCTTTGAGTAAGTATGCTCCAACCCGGGACGAATTGGAGCAGCTCTTATTTTTACCACTTTGCCCTTGTTTTGTTGGAAACCAATTGAGGGCAAAGTGGCAAAAATAAGAGATTGGAGTTTATTGCTCGCGGGCATCCTTGGGTAATACCATAACGTTAGGGTAAATATGCCCCAATTTTGGACAAATCGGAGCAACTCTTACTTTTACCACATTGTCCTTGTTTTATTGGAAACGAATTGGTGGCAAAGTGACAAAAATAAGAGGTTGGAGGTTATTGCTCGCGGGCAACCTTTCGTAATACCATAATGTTAGGGTAAATATGCCCCAATCTGGGGCAAGTTGGAGCAACTCTTATATTTACCACTTTGCCCTTGTTTTATTGGAAAGCAATTGGGGGCAAAGTAGCAAAAATAAGAGGTTGGAGTTTCTTGCTCGCGGGCATCATATGGAACTCCAATGATCTTTCGGTAAGCATGTCCCCCAACCGGGGGCGAAACGGAGCCACTCTTATTTTCACCACTTTGCCCATGCTTTCTATAGAACCAATGGGGGGGCAAAGTGGCAAAAATAAGAGGTTGGAGTTTATTGCTCGCTGGGCATTCTTTGGTAATACCAGAACGTTAGGGTAAATATGCCCCAATTTGGGGCAAAACGGAGCAACACTTATTTTTACCACTTTGCCCATGCTTTCTATAGAACCAATTGAGGCCAAACTGGCAAAAATAAGAGGTTGGAGTCTTTTGCTCGCGGGCATCCTTAGGTACTTCCATGACCTTTTGGAAAGTATACCCCAACCCGGGGGCGAATCAGAGCAACTCTTATTTTCACCACTTTGCCCATGCTTTCTATAGAACCAATTGGGGGCAAAGTGGCAAAAATAAGAGGTTGGAGTTTATTGCTCGTGGGCATTCTTTGGTAATACCAGAACGTTAGGGTTGATATGCCCCAATTTGGGGCAAATCGGAGCAACTCTTAATTTTAGCACATTGCCCATGCTTTCTATAGAACCAATTGAGAGCAATGTGGCAAAAATAAGAGGTTAGAGTTTTTTGCTCATGGGCATCCTATGGTACGTACTCCCATGACCTTTTGGTAAGTATGCCCCAACCCGGGGCTTATCAGAGGAACTCATATTTTTACCACTTTGCCCATGCTTTCTATTGAACCAATTGAGGGCAAAGTGGCAAAAATAAGAGGGTGGAATTTCTTCCTCGCGGGCGTCCTATGGTCCTTCCATGACCTTAGAGTATGTATGCTCCAACCCGGGAGGAATTGGAGCAGCTCTTATTTTTACCACTTTGCCCTTGTTTTATTGGAAACCAATTGGGGGCAAAGTGGCCAAAATAGGAGGTTGGAGTTTCTTGCTCGCGGGCATCATATGGTACTCCCATGGCCTTTTGCTAAGTATGCCCCAACCGGGGGCGAAACGGAGCAACTCTTATTTTCACCACTTTGCCAATGCTTTCTATAGAACCAATTGGGTGTCAAAGTGGCAAAAATAAGAGGTTGGAGTTTATTGCTCGCGGGCATCCTCTGGTAATATCATAACGTTAGGGTAAATATGCCCCAATTTGGGGCAAATCGGAGCAACTCTTATTTTTACCACGTTGCCCATGCTTTCTATAGAACCTATTTAGGGCAAAGTGGCAAAAATAAGAGGTTAGAGTTTTTTGCTCTTGGGCATCCTATGGTACTCCCATGACCTTTTGCTAAGTATGCCCCAACCCGGGGTGAATCAGAGGAACTCATATTTTTACCACTTTGCCCATGCTTTCTATTGAACCAATTGAGGGCAAAGTGGCAAAAATAAGAGGGTGGAGTTTCTTGCTCGCGGCCGTCCTATGGTGCTTCCAAGACCTTAGAGTAAGTATGCTCCAACCCGGGACGAATTGGAGCAGCACTTATTTTTACCACTTTGCCCTTGTTTTGTTGGAAACCAATTGAGGGCAAAGTGGAAAAAATAAGAGGTTGGAGTTTTTTGCTCGTGGGCATCAAATGGTACTCCCATGACCTTTTGGTAAGTATGCCCCAACCGGGGGCGAAACGGAGCAACTCTTACTTTCACCACTTTGCCCATGCTTTCTATAGAACCAATTGGGGGGCAAAGCGGCAAAAACAAGAGGTTGGAGTTTATTGCTCGTGGGCATCCTTTGGTTATACCATAACGTTAGGGTAAATATGCCCCAATTTGGGGCAAATCGGAGCAACTCTTATCTTCACCACTTTGCCCATGCTATCTATAGAACCAATTGAGGCCAAAGTGGCAAAAATAAGAGGTTGGAGTCTTTTGCTCGCGGGCATCCTTAGGTACTTCCATGACCGTTTGGAAAGTATGCCCCAACCCGGGGCGAATCGGGGCAACTCTTATTTTTACCACTTTGCCCATGCTTTCTATGGAACCAATTGAGGGCAAAGTGGCAAAAATAAGAGGTTGGATTTTCTTGCTCGCGGGCGTCCTATAGTACTTCCATGACCTTAGAGTAAGTATGCTCCAACCCGGGATGAATTGACGCAGCTCTTATTTTTAGCACTTTGCCCTTGTTTTGTTGGAAACCAATTGAGGGCAAAGTGGCAAAAATAAGAGGTTCGAGTTTATTGCTCGAGGGCATCCTTTGGGCATCGTTTTGGTAAATACCGTAACTGTTGCGCCAATTGGGTCAAAATATGCTCCGATTTGGGTTAAAATTGGCCCAACCTGGGGGCGAATCGGAGCAACTCGTATTTTTACCACTTTGCCCTTGTTTTGTTGGAAACCAATTGAGGGCAAAGTGGCAAAAGTAAGAGGTTGGAGTTTCTTGCTCGTGGGCATCCTATGGTACTCTCATGACCTTTTGGTAAGTATTCCCCAACCCGGGGCTTATCAGAGGAACTCATATTTTTACCACATTGCCCATGCTTTCTATTGAATCAATTGAGGACAAAGTGGCAAAAATAAGAGGGTGGAGTTTCTTGCTCGCGGGCGTCCTATGGTGCTTCCATGACCTTAGAGTAAGTATGCTCCAACCCAGGACGTATTGGAGCAGCTCTTATTTTTACCACTTTGCCCTTGTTTTGTTGGAAACCAATTGAGGGCAAAGAGGCAAAAATAAGAGGTTGGTGTTTATTGCTCGTGGGCATCCTTGGGTAATACCATAACGTTAGGGTAAATATGCCCCAATTTTGGACAAATCGGTGCAACTCTTATTTTTACCACTTTGTCCTTGTTTTATTGGAAACCAATTGGTGGCAAAGTGGCAAGAATAAGAGGTTGGAGTTTATTGCTCGCGGGCATCATTTCGTAATACCATAACGTTAGGGTAAATATGCCCCAATTTCGGACAAATCGGAGCAACTCTTATTTTTACCACTTTGCCCTAATTTTATTGGAAACCAATTGGGGGCAAAGTGGCAAAAATAAGAGGTTGGAGTTTCTTGCTCGCGGGCATCATATGGAACTCCCATGATCTTTCGGTAAGTATGCCCCAACCGGGGGCGAAACGCAGCAACTCTTATTTTCACCACTTTGCCCATGCTTTCTATAGATCCAATTGGGGGGCAAAGTGGCAAAAATAAGAGGTTGGAGTCTATTGCTCGCGCGCATTCTTTGTTAATACCAATATATCAGAACAAAGTGGCAAAAATAAGAGGTTAAATATGCCCCAATTTGAGGCAAAACGGAGCAACACACTTATTTTTACTACTTTGCCCATGCTTTCTATAGATCCAATTGAGGGCAAAGTGGCAAAAATAAGAGGTTAGAGTTTTTTGCTCGTGGGCATCCTATGGTACTCTCATGACCTTTTGGTAAGTATTCCCCAACCCGGGGCTTATCAGAGGAACTCATATTTTTACCACTTTGCCCATGCTTTCTATTGAACCAATTGAGGACAAAGTGGCAAAAATAAGATGGTGGAGTTTCTTGCTCGCGGGCGTCCTATGGTGCTTCCATGACCTTAGAGTAAGTATGCTCCAACCCGGGACGAATTGGACCAGCACTTATTTTTACCACTTTGCCCTTGTTTTGTTGGAAACCAATTGAGGGGAAAGTGGAAAAAATAAGAGGTTGGAGTTTTTTGCTCGTGGGCATCATATGGTACTCCCATGACCTTTTGGTAAGTATGCCCCAACCGGGGGCGAAACGGAGCAACTCTTACTTTCACCACTTTGCCCATGCTTTCTATAGAACCAATTGGGGGGCAAAGCGGCAAAAACAAGAGGTTGGAGTTTATTGCTCGTGGGCATCCTTTGGTTATACCATAACGTTAGGGTAAATATGCCCCAATTTGGGGCAAATCGGAGCAACTCTTATCTTCACCACTTTGCCCATGCTTTCTATAGAACCAATTGAGGCCAAAGTGGCAAAAATAAGAGGTTGGAGTCTTTTGCTCGCGGGCATCCTTAGGTACTTCCATGACCGTTTGGAAAGTATGCCCCAACCCGGGGCGAATCGGGGCAACTCTTATTTTTACCACTTTGCCCATGCTTTCTATGGAACCAATTGAGGGCAAAGTGGCAAAAATAAGAGGTTGTATTTTCTTGCTCGCGGGCGTCCTATAGTACTTCCATGACCTTAGAGTAAGTATGCTCCAACCCGGGATGAATTGACGCAGCTCTTATTTTTAGCACTTTGCCCTTGTTTTGTTGGAAACCAATTGAGGGCAAAGTGGCAAAAATAAGAGGTTCGAGTTTATTGCTCGAGGGCATCCTTTGGAAATACCGTAACGTTTGGGTAAATATGCTCCGATTTGACCCAAATCGGAGCAACTCTTATTTTTACCACTTTGCCCTTGTTTTGTTGGAAACCAATTGAGGGCAAAGTGGCAAAAGTAAGAGGTTGGAGTTTCTTGCTCGTGGGCATCCTATGGTACTCTCATGACCTTTTGGTAAGTATTCCCCAACCCGGGGCTTATCAGAGGAACTCATATTTTTACCACATTGCCCATGCTTTCTATTGAATCAATTGAGGACAAAGTGGCAAAAATAAGAGGGTGGAGTTTCTTGCTCGCGGGCGTCCTATGGTGCTTCCATGACCTTAGAGTAAGTATGCTCCAACCCAGGACGAATTGGAGCAGCTCTTATTTTTACCACTTTGCCCTTGTTTTGTTGGAAACCAATTGAGGGCAAAGTGGCAAAAATAAGAGGTTGGTGTTTATTGCTCGTGGGCATCCTTGGGTAATACCATAACGTTAGGGTAAATATGCCCCAATTTTGGACAAATCGGTGCAACTCTTATTTTTACCACTTTGTCCTTGTTTTATTGGAAACCAATTGGTGGCAAAGTGGCAAGAATAAGAGGTTGGAGTTTGTTGCTCGCGGGCATCATTTCGTAATACCATAACGTTTGGGTAAATATGCCCCAATTTGGGACAAATCGGAGCAACTCTTATTTTTACCACTTTGCCCTAATTTTATTGGAAACCAATTGGGGGCAAAGTGGCAAAAATAAGAGGTTGGAGTTTCTTGCTCGCGGGCATCATATGGAACTCCCATGATCTTTCGGTAAGTATGCCCCAACCGGGGGCGAAACGCAGCAACTCTTATTTTCACCACTTTGCCCATGCTTTCTATAGAACCAATTGGGGGGCAAAGTGGCAAAAATAAGAGGTTGGAGTCTATTGCTCGCGCGCATTCTTTGTTAATACCAGAACGTTAGGGTAAATATGCCCCATTTGAGGCAAAACGGAGCAAAACACTTATTTTTACCACTTTGCCCATGCTTTCTATAGATCCAATTGAGGGCAAAGTGGCAAAAATAAGAGGTTAGAGTTTTTTGCTCGTGGGCATCCTATGGTACTCTCATGACCTTTTGGTAAGTATTCCCCAACCCGGGGCTTATCAGAGGAACTCATATTTTTACCACTTTGCCCATGCTTTCTATTGAACCAATTGAGGACAAAGTGGCAAAAATAAGATGGTGGAGTTTCTTGCTCGCGGGCATCCTATCGTGCTTCCATGACCTTAGAGTAAGTATGCTCCAACCCAGGACGAATTGGAGCAGCTCTTATTTTTACCACTTTGCCCTTGTTTTGTTGGAAACCAATTGAGGGCAAAGTGGCAAAAATAAGAGGTTGGAGTTTATTGCTCGTGGGCATCCTTGGGTAATACCATAACGTTAGGGTAAATATGCCCCAATTTTGGACAAATCGGTGCAACTCTTATTTTTACCACTTTGTCTTTGTTTTATTGGAAACCAATTGGTGGCAAAGTGGCAAGAATAAGAGGTTGGAGTTTATTGCTCGCGGGCATCATTTCGTAATACCATAACGTTAGGGTAAATATGCCCCAATTTGGGACGAATGGGAGCAACTCTTATTTTTACCACTTTGCCCTAATTTTATTTGAAACCAATTGGGGGCAAAGTGGCAAAAATAAGAGGTTGGAGTTTCTTGCTCGCGGGCATCATATGGAACTCCCATGATCTTTTGGTAAGTATGCCCCAACCGGGGGCGAAACGCAGCAACTCTTATTTTCACCACTTTGCCCATGCTTTCTATAGAACCATTTGGGGGGCAAAGTGGCAAAAATAAGAGGTTAGAGTTTTTTGCTCGTGGGCATCCTATGGTACTCTCATGACCTTTTGGTAAGTATTCCCCAACCCGGGGCTTATCAGAGGAACTCATATTTTTACCACTTTGCCCATGCTTTCTATTGAACCAATTGAGGACAAAGCGGCAAAAATAAGAGGGTGGAGTTTCTTGCTCGCGGGCGTCCTATGGTGCTTCCATGACCTTAGAGTAAGTATGCTCCAACCTAGGACG
This sequence comes from Juglans nigra, assembly GCA_002916485.2. NCBI lineage: Eukaryota > Viridiplantae > Streptophyta > Magnoliopsida > Fagales > Juglandaceae > Juglans > Juglans nigra. The sequence continues at coordinate 24,537,476 of CM036128.1, forward strand.
AATTGGAGCAGCTCTCATTTTTACCACTTTGCCCTTGTTTTGTTGGAAACCAATTGAGGGCAAAGTGGCAAAAATAAGAGGTTGGAGTTTATTGCTCGCGGGCATCCTTTGGTAATACCATAACGTTAGGGTATATATGGCCCAATTTGGGACAAATCGGAGCAACTCTTATATTTACCACTTTGCGCTTGTTTTATTGAAAACCAATTGGGGGCATAGTGGCAAAAATAAGAGGTTGGAGTCTTTTGCTCGCGGGCATCCTTAAGTACTTCCATGACCTTTAGGAAAGTATGCCCCAACCCGGGGCGAATCGGAGCAACTCTTATTTTCACCACTTTGCCCATGCTTTCTATAGAACCAATTGGGGGGCAAAGTGGCAAAAATAAGTGGTTGGAGTTTATTGCTCGCGGGCATCCTTTCGTAATACCATAATGTTAGGGTAAATATACCCCAATTTGGGGCAAATCGGAGCAACTCTTATTTTTACCACTTTGCCCTTGTTTTATTGGAAACCAATTGGGGGCAAAGTGGCCCAAAATAGGAGGTTGGAGTTTCTTGCTCGCGGGCATCATATGGTACTCCCATGGCCTTTTGCTAAGTATGCCCCAACCGGGGGCGAAACGGAGCAACTCTTATTTTCACCACTTTGCCAATGCTTTCTATAGAACCAATTGGGGGTCAATGTGGCAAAAATAAGAGGTTGGAGTTTATTGCTCGCGGGCATCCTCTGGTAATACCATAACGTTAGGGTAAATATGCCCCAATTTGGGGCAAATCGGAGCAACTCTTATTTTTACCACGTTGCCCATGCTTTCTATAGAACCAATTGAGCGCAAAGTGGCAAAAATAAGAGGTTAGAGTTTTTTGCTCGTGGGCATCCTATGGTACTCCCATGACCTTTTGGTAAGTATGCCCCAACCCGGGTCTAATCAGAGGAACTCATATTTTTACCACTTTGCCCATGCTTTCTATTGAACCAATTGAGGGCAAAGTGGCAAAAATAAGAGGGTGGAGTTTCTTGCTCGCGGGCGTCCTATGGTCCTTCCATGACCTTTGAGTAAGTATGCTCCAACCCGGGACGAATTGGAGCAGCTCTTATTTTTACCACTTTGCCCTTGTTTTGTTGGAAACCAATTGAGGGCAAACTGGCAAAAATAAGAGATTGGAGTTTATTGCTCGCGGGCATCCTTGGGTAATACCATAACGTTAGGGTAAATATGCCCCAATTTTGGACAAATCGGAGCAACTCTTACTTTTACCACATTGTCCTTGTTTTATTGGAAACGAATTGGTGGCAAAGTGACAAAAATAAGAGGTTGGAGGTTATTGCTCGCGGGCAACCTTTCGTAATACCATAATGTTAGGGTAAATATGCCCCAATTTGGGGCAAATTGGAGCAACTCTTATATTTACCACTTTGCCCTTGTTTTATTGGAAACCAATTGGGGGTCAATGTGGCAAAAATAAGAGGTTGGAGTTTATTGCTCGCGGGCATCCTCTGGTAATACCATAACGTTAGGGTAAATATGCCCCAATTTGGGGCAAATCGGAGCAACTCTTATTTTTACCACGTTGCCCATGCTTTCTATAGAACCAATTGAGCGCAAAGTGGCAAAAATAAGAGGTTAGAGTTTTTTGCTCGCTGGCGTCCTATGGTCCTTCCATGACCTTTGAGTAAGTATGCTCCAACCCGGGACGAATTGGAGCAGCTCTTATTTTTACCACTTTGCCCTTGTTTTGTTGGAAACCAATTGAGGGCAAACTGGCAAAAATAAGAGATTGGAGTTTATTGCTCGCGGGCATCCTTGGGTAATACCATAACGTTAGGGTAAATATGCCCCAATTTTGGACAAATCGGAGCAACTCTTACTTTTACCACATTGTCCTTGTTTTATTGGAAACGAATTGGTGGCAAAGTGACAAAAATAAGAGGTTGGAGGTTATTGCTCGCGGGCAACCTTTCGTAATACCATAATGTTAGGGTAAATATGCCCCAATCTGGGGCAAGTTGGAGCAACTCTTATATTTACCACTTTGCCCTTGTTTTATTGGAAAGCAATTGGGGGCAAAGTAGCAAAAATAAGAGGTTGGAGTTTCTTGCTCGCGGGCATCATATGGAACTCCAATGATCTTTCGGTAAGCATGTCCCAACCGGGGGCGAAACGGAGCCACTCTTATTTTCACCACTTTGCCCATGCTTTCTATAGAACCAATTGGGGGGCAAAGTGGCAAAAATAAGAGGTTGGAGTTTATTGCTCGCGGGCATTCTTTGGTAATACCAGAACGTTAGGGTAAATATGCCCCAATTTGGGGCAAAACGGAGCAACACTTATTTTTACCACTTTGCCCATGCTTTCTATAGAACCAATTGAGGCCAAACTGGCAAAAATAAGAGGTTGGAGTCTTTTGCTCGCGGGCATCCTTAGGTACTTCCATGACCTTTTGGAAAGTATACCCCAACCCGGGGCGAATCAGAGCAACTCTTATTTTCACCACTTTGCCCATGCTTTCTATAGAACCAATTGGGGGGCAAAGTGGCAAAAATAAGAGGTTGGAGTTTATTGCTCGTGGGCATTCTTTGGTAATACCAGAACGTTAGGGTTGATATGCCCCAATTTGGGGCAAATCGGAGCAACTCTTAATTTTAGCACATTGCCCATGCTTTCTATAGAACCAATTGAGAGCAATGTGGCAAAAATAAGAGGTTAGAGTTTTTGCTCATGGGCATCCTATGGTACGTACTCCCATGACCTTTGGTAAGTATGCCCCAACCCGGGGCTTATCAGAGGAACTCATATTTTTACCACTTTGCCCATGCTTTCTATTGAACCAATTGAGGGCAAAGTGGCAAAAATAAGAGGGTGGAATTTCTTCCTCGCGGGCGTCCTATGGTCCTTCCATGACCTTAGAGTATGTATGCTCCAACCCGGGAGGAATTGGAGCAGCTCTTATTTTTACCACTTTGCCCTTGTTTTATTGGAAACCAATTGGGGGCAAAGTGGCCAAAATAGGAGGTTGGAGTTTCTTGCTCGCGGGCATCATATGGTACTCCCATGGCCTTTTGCTAAGTATGCCCCAACCGGGGGCGAAACGGAGCAACTCTTATTTTCACCACTTTGCCAATGCTTTCTATAGAACCAATTGGGTGTCAAAGTGGCAAAAATAAGAGGTTGGAGTTTATTGCTCGCGGGCATCCTTGGTAATATCATAACGTTAGGGTAAATATGCCCCAATTTGGGGCAAATCGGAGCAACTCTTATTTTTACCACGTTGCCCATGCTTTCTATAGAACCTATTTAGGGCAAAGTGGCAAAAATAAGAGGTTAGAGTTTTTTGCTCTTGGGCATCCTATGGTACTCCCATGACCTTTTGCTAAGTATGCCCCAACCCGGGGCTTATCAGAGGAACTCATATTTTTACCACTTTGCCCATGCTTTCTATTGAACCAATTGAGGGCAAAGTGGCAAAAATAAGAGGGTGGAATTTCTTCCTCGCGGGCGTCCTATGGTCCTTCCATGACCTTAGAGTATGTATGCTCCAACCCGGGAGGAATTGGAGCAGCTCTTATTTTTACCACTTTGCCCTTGTTTTATTGGAAACCAATTGGGGGCAAAGTAGCAAAAATAAGAGGTTGGAGTTTCTTGCTCGCGGGCATCATATGGAACTCCAATGATCTTTCGGTAAGTATGTCCCAACCGGAGGCGAAACGGAGCCACTCTTATTTTCACCACTTTGCCCATGCTTTCTATAGAACCAATTGGGGGGCAAAGTGGCAAAAATAAGAGGTTTGAGTTTATTGCTCGCGGGCATTCTTTGGTAATACCAGAACGTTAGGGTAAATATGCCCCAATTTGGGGCAAAACGGAGCAACACTTATTTTTACCACTTTGCCCATGCTTTCTATAGAACCAATTGAGGCCAAACTGGCAAAAATAAGAGGTTGGAGTCTTTTGCTCGCGGGCATCCTTAGGTACTTCCATGACCTTTTGGAAAGTATACCCCAACCCGGGGCGAATCAGAGCAACTCTTATTTTCACCACTTTGTCCATACTTTCTATAGAACCAATTGGGGGGCAAAGTGGCAAAAATAAGAGGTTGGAGTTTATTGCTCGCGGGCATTCTTTGGTAATACCAGAACGTTAGGGTTGATATGCCCCAATTTGGGGCAAATCGGAGCAACTCTTAATTTTAGCACATTGCCCATGCTTTCTATAGAACCAATTGAGAGCAAAGTGGCAAAAATAAGAGGTTAGAGTTTTTTGCTCATGGGCATCCTATGGTACTCCCATGACCTTTTGGTAAGTATGCCCCAACCCAGGGCTTATCAGAGGAACTCATATTTTTACCACTTTGCCCATGCTTTCTATTGAACCAATTGAGGGCAAAGTGGCAAAAATAAGAGGGTGGAATTTCTTCCTCGCGGGCGTCCTATGGTCCTTCCATGACCTTAGAGTAAGTATGCTCCAACCCGGGAGGAATTGGAGCAGCTCTTATTTTTACCACTTTGCCCTTGTTTTGTAGGAAACCAATTGAGGGCAAAGTGGCAAAAATAAGAGGTTGGAGTTTATTTCTCGCGGGCATCCTTTGGTAATACCATAACGTTTGGGTAAATACGCCCCAATTGGGGACAAATCGGAGCAACTCTTATTTTTACCACTTTGCCCTTGTTTTATTGGAAACCAATTGGGGGCAAAGTGGCAAAAATAAGAGGTTGGAGTCTTTTGCTCGCGGGCATCCTTAGGTACTTCTTCCATGACCTTTAGGAAAGTATGCCCCAACCCGGGGCGAATCGGAGCAACTCTTATTTTCACCACTTTGCCCATGCTTTCTATAGAACCAATTGGGGGGCAAAGTGGCAAAAATAAGAGGTTGGAGTTTATTGCTCGCGGGCATCCTTTCGTAATACCATAATGTTAGGGTAAATATACCCCAATTTGGGGCAAATCGGAGCAACTCTTATTTTTACCACTTTGCCCTTGTTTCATTGGAAACCAATTGGGGCAAAGTGGCCAAAATAGGAGGTTGGAGTTTCTTGCTCGCGGGCATCATATGGTACTCCCATGGCCTTTTGCTAAGTATGCCCCAACCGGGGGCGAAACGGAACAACTCTTATTTTCACCACTTTGCCAATGCTTTCTATAGAACCAATTGGGGGTCAATGTGGCAAAAATAAGAGGTTGGAGTTTATTGCTCGCGGGCATCCTCTGGTAATACCATAACGTTAGGGTAAATATGCCCCAATTTGGGGTAAATCGGAGCAACTCTTATTTTTACCACGTTGCCCATGCTTTCTATAGAACCAATTGAGCGCAAAGTGGCAAAAATAAGAGGTTAGAGTTTTTTGCTCGTGGGCATCCTATGGTACTCCCATGACCTTTTGGTATGTATGCCCCAACCCGGGTCTAATCAGAGGAACTCATATTTTTACCACTTTGCCCATGCTTTCTATTGAACCAATTGAGGGCAAAGTGGCAAAAATAAGAGGTTAGAGTTTCTTGCTCGCGGGTGTCCTATGGTCCTTCCATGACCTTTGAGTAAGTATGCTCCAACCCGGGATGAATTGGAGCAGCTCTTATTTTTACCACTTTGCCCTTGTTTTGTTGGAAACCAATTGAGGGCAAACTGGCAAAAATAAGAGATTGGAGTTTATTGCTCGCGGGCATCCTTGGGTAATACCATAACGTTAGGGTAAATATGCCCCAATTTTGGACAAATCGGAGCAACTCTTACTTTTACCACATTGTCCTTGTTTTATTGGAAACGAATTGGTGGCAAAGTGACAAAAATAAGAGGTTGGAGGTTATTGCTCGCGGGAAACCTTTCGTAATACCATAATGTTAGGGTAAATATGCCCCAATTTGGGGCAAATTGGAGCAACTCTTATATTTACCACTTTGCCCTTGTTTTATTGGAAACCAATTGGGGGCAAAGTAGCAAAAATAAGAGGTTGGAGTTTCTTGCTCGCGGGCATCATATGGAACTCCAATGATCTTTCGGTAAGTATGTCCCAACCGGAGGCGAAACGGAGCCACTCTTATTTTCACCACTTTGCCCATGCTTTCTATAGAACCAATTGGGGGGCAAAGTGGCAAAAATAAGAGGTTGGAGTTTATTGCTCGCGGGCATTCTTTGGTAATACCAGAACGTTAGGGTAAATATGCCCCAATTTGGGGCAAAACGGAGCAACACTTATTTTTACCACTTTGCCCATGCTTTCTATAGAACCAATTGAGGCCAAACTGGCAAAAATAAGAGGTTGGGGTCTTTTGCTCGCGGGCATCCTTAGGTACTTCCATGACCTTTGGGAAAGTATGCCCCAACCCAGGGCGAATCGGAGCAACTCTTATTTTTACCAATTTGCCCATGATTTCTATGGAACCAATTGAGGGCAAAGTGGCAAAAATAAGAGGTTGGAGTTTATTGCTCGCGGGCATTCTTTGGTAATACCAGAACGTTAGGGTAGATATGCCCCAATTTGGGGCAAATCGGAGCAACTCTTAATTTTAGCACAATTGCCCATGCTTTCTATAGAACCAATTGAGAGCAAAGTGGCAAAAATAAGAGGTTAGAGTTTTTTGCTCATGGGCATCCTATGGTACTCCCATGACCTTTTGGTAAGTATGCCCCAACCCAGGGCTTATCAGAGGAAACTCATATTTTTACCACTTTGCCCATGCTTTCTATTGAACCAATTGAGGGCAAAGTGGCAAAAATAAGAGGGTGGAATTTCTTCCTCGCGGGCGTCCTATGGTCCTTCCATGACCTTAGAGTAAGTATGCTCCAACCCGGGAGGAATTGGAGCAGCTCTTATTTTTACCACTTTGCCCTTGTTTTGTAGGAACCAATTGAGGGCAAAGTGGCAAAAATAAGAGGTTGGAGTTATTTCTCGCGGGCATCCTTTGGTAATACCATAACGTTTGGGTAAATACGCCCCAATTGGGGACAAATCGGAGCAACTCTTATTTTTACCACTTTGCCCTTGTTTTATTGGAAACCAATTGGGGGCAAAGTGGCAAAAATAAGAGGTTGGAGTCTTTTTGCTCGCGGGCATCATATGGTACTCCATGACCTTTAGGTAAGTAATGCCCCAACCGGGGCGAATCGGAGCAACTCTTATTTTTCACCACTTTGCCCATGCTTTCTATAGAACCAATTGGGGGGCAAAGTGGCAAAAATAAGAGGTTGGAGTTTATTGCTCGCGGGCATCCTTTCGTACTACCAGAACGTTAGGGTAAATATGCCCCAATTTGGGGCAAATCGGAGCAACTCTTATTTTTACCACTTTGCCCATGCTTTCTATAGAACCAATGGGGGCAAAGTGGCAAAAATAAGAGGTTGGAGTCTTCTTGCTCGCGGGCATCCATATGGTACTTCCATGACCTTTTGGTAAGTATGCCCCAACCCGGGGCGAATCGGAGCAACTCTTATTTTCACCACTTTGCCCATGCTTTTATAGAACCAATTGGGGGGCAAAGTGGCAAAAATAAGAGGTTGGAGTTTATTGCTCGCGGGCATTCTTTGGTAATACCATAACGTTAGGGTAAATATGCCCCAATTTGGGGCAAATCGGAGCAACTCTTATTTTTACCACATTGCCCATGCTTTCTATAGAACCAATTGAGAGCAAAGTGGCAAAAATAAGAGGTTAGAGTTTTTTGCTCATGGGCATCCTATGGTACTCCCATGACCTTTTGGTAAGTATGCCCCAACCCGGGGCTAATCAGAGGAACTCATATTTTTACCACTTTGCCCATGCTTTCTATTGAACCAATTGAGGGCAAAGTGGCAAAAATAAGAGGGTGGAATTTCTTCCTCGCGGGCGTCCTATGGTCCTTCCATGACCTTAGAGTAAGTATGCTCCAAACCCGGGAGGAATTGGGAGCAGCTCTTATTTTTACCACTTTGCCCTTGTTTTGTAGGAAACCAATTGAGGGCAAAGTGGCAAAAATAAGAGGTTGGAGTTTATTGCTCGCGGGCATCCTTTGGTAATACCATAACGTTTTGGGTAAATACGCCCCAATTTGGGGACAAATCGGAGCAACTCTTATTTTTACCACTTTGCCCTTGTTTTATTGGAAACCAATTGGGGGCAAAGTGGCAAAAATAAGAGGTTGGAGTCTTTTGCTCGCGGGCATCCTTATGGTACTTCCATGACCTTTAGGTAAGTATGCCCCAACCCGGGGGCGAATCGGAGCACAACTCTTATTTTCACCACTTTGCCCATGTGCTTTTCTATAGAACCAATTGGGGGGCAAAGTGGCAAAAATAAGAGGTTGGAGTTTATTGCTCGCGGGCATCCTTTGGTAATACCATAATGTTAGGGTAAATATACCCCAATTTGGGGCAAATCGGAGCAACTCTTATTTTTACCACTTTGCCCCTTGTTTTATTGGAACCAATTGGGGGCAAAGTGGCCAAAAATAAGAGGTTGGAGTTTCTTGCTCGCGGGCATCCTATGGTACTCCCATGGCCTTTTGGAAAGTATGCCCCAACCGGGGGCGAAACGGAGCAACTCTTATTTTCACCACTTTGCCCATGCTTTCTATAGAACCAATTGGGGGTCAAAGTGGCAAAAATAAGAGGTTGGAGTTTATTGCTCGCGGGCATCCTTTGGTAATACCATAAACGTTTAGGGTAAATATGCCCCAATTTGGGGGTAAATCGGAGCAACTCTTATTTTTACCACTTTGCCCATGCTTTCTATAGAACCAATTGAGCGCAAGTGGCAAAAATAAGAGGTTCGAGTTTTTTTGCTCGTGGGCATCAGATGGTACTCCCATGACCTTTTGGTAATGTATGCCCCAACCGGGGGCTAATCAGAGGAACTCTTATTTTTTACCACTTTGCCCATGCTTTCTATTGAACCAATTGAGGGCAAAGTGGCCAAAATAAGAGGTTAGAGTTTCTTGCTCGCGGGCATCCTATGGTCCTTCCCATGACCTTTGAGTAAGTATGCCCCAACCCGGGGATGAATTGGAGCAGCTCTTATTTTTTACCACTTTGCCCTTTGTTTTGTTGGAAACCAATTGAGGGCAAAGTGGCAAAAATAAGAGATTGGAGTTTATTGCTCGCGGGCATCCTTGGGTAATACCATAACCTTAGGGTAAATATGCCCCAATTTTGGACAAATCGGAGCAACTCTTCTTTTTTTACCACATTGTCCTTGTTTTATTGGAAACCAATTGGTGGCAAAGTGGAAAAATAAGAGGTTGGAGTTTATTGCTCGCTGGGAATCCTATTTTCGTAATACCATAATTTAGGGTAAATATGCCCCAATTTGGGGCAAATTGGGAGCAACTCTTATTTTTACCACTTTGCCCTTGTTTTATTGGAAACCAATTGGGGGCAAAGTGGCAAAAATAAGAGGTTGGAGTTTTTTGCTCGCGGGCATCCATAGGAACTCCATGATCTTTTTCGGGAAAGTATGCCCCAACCGGGGGCGAAACGGAGCACTCTTATTTTCACCACTTTTGCCCATGCTTTCTATAGAACCAATTGGGGGGCAAAGTGGCAAAAATAAGAGGTTGGAGTTTATTGCTCGCGGGCATCCTTGGTAATACCATAACGTTAGGGGTAAATATGCCCCAATTTGGGGCAAATCGGAGCAACTCTTATTTTTACCACTTTGCCCATGCTTTTCTATGGAAACCAATTGGGGCAAACTGGCAAAAATAAGAGGTTGGGGTTTTTTGCTCGCGGGCATCCTATGGTACTTCCATGACCTTTGGGTAAGTATGCCCCAACCCAGGGCGAATCGGAGCAACTCTTATTTTTTACCACTTTGCCCATGATTTCTATGGAACCAATTGAGGGCAAAGTGGCAAAAATAAGAGGTTGGAGTTTATTGCTCGCGGGCATTCCTCTGGTAATACCAGAACGTTAGGGTAAATATGCCCCAATTTGGGGCAAATCGGAGCAACTCTTATTTTTACCACTTTGCCCATGCTTTCTATAGAACCAATTGAGAGCAAAGTGGCAAAAATAAGAGGGTTAGAGTTTTTTTTGCTCATGGGCATCCTATGGTACTCCCATGACCTTTTTGGTAAGTATGCCCCAACCCAGGGCTATCAGAGGAACTCATATTTTTACCACTTTGCCCATGCTTTCTATTGAACCAATTGAGGGCAAAGTGGCAAAAAATAAGAGGGTGGAATTTCTTGCCTCGCGGCGTCCTATGGTCCTTCCATGACCTTAGAGTAAGTATGCTCCAACCCGGGAGGAATTGGAGCAGCTCTTTTTACCACTTTGCCCTTGTTTGTAGGAAACCAATTGAGGGCAAAGTGGCAAAAATAAGAGGTTGGAGTTTTTATTTCTCGCGGGGGCATCCTTTGGAACTACCATAACGTTTGGGTAAATATGCCCCAATTGGGGGGACAAATCGGAGCAACTCTTATTTTTTACCACTTTGCCCTTGTTTTATTGGAACCAATATGGGGGCAAAGTGGCAAAAATAAGAGGTTGGAGTTTTTTGCTCGCGGGCATCCTTAGGTACTTCCATGACCTTTAGGTAAGTATGCCCCAACCCGGGGCGAATCGGAGCAACTCTTATTTTACCACTTTGCCCATGCTTTCTATAGGAAACCAATTGGGGGGCAAAGTGGCAAAAATAAGAGGTTGGAGTTTATTGCTCGCGGGCATCCTTTCGTAATACCATAATGTTTTGGGTAAATATACCCCAATTTGGGGCAAATCGGAGCAACTCTTTTTTTTTACCACTTTGCCCTTGTTTTTTATTGGAAACCAATTGGGGGCAAAGTGGCCAAAATAGGAGGTTTGGAGTTTCTTGCTCGCGGGCATCATATGGTACTCTCCATGGCCTTTTGCTAAGTATGCCCCAACCGGGGGCGAAACGGTGCAACTTATTTTCACCACTTTGCCAATGCTTTCTATAGAACCAATTGGGGGGTCAAATGTGGCAAAAATAAGAGGTTGGAGTTTATTGCTCGCGGGCATCCTCTGGTAATACCATAACGTTAGGGTAAATATGCCCCAATTTGGGGCAAATCGGAGCAACTCTTATTTTTACCACGTTTGCCCATGCTTTCTATAGAACCAATTGAGGGCAAAGTGGCAAAAATAAGAGGTTGGAGTTTTTTGCTCGCGGGCATCCTATGGTACTCCCATGACCTTTTGGTAAGTATGCCCCAACCCGGGGTCTAATCCGAGGAACTCATATTTTTACCACTTTGCCCATGCTTTCTATTGAACCAATTGAGGGCAAAGTGGCAAAAATAAGAGGGTGGAGTTTTTCTCGCTCAGCGGGCGTCCATATGGTCCTTTCCATGACCTTTTGAGTAAGTATGCTCCAAGAACCGGGATGAATTGGAGCAAGCTCTTATTTTTACCACTTTGCCCTTGTTTTGTTGGAAACCAATTGAGGGCAAAGTGGCAAAAATAAGAGATTGGAGTTTATTGCTCGCGGGCATCCTTGGGTAATACCATAACGTTAGGGTAAATATGCCCCAAATTTGGACAAATCGGAGCAACTCTTACTTTTACCACATTGTCCTTGTTTTATGGAAACGAATTGGTGGCAAAGTGACAAAAATAAGAGGTTGGAGGTTATTGCTCGCGGGCAACCTTTCGTAATACCATAATGTTAGGGTAAATATGCCCCAATTTGGGGACAAATTGGAGCAACTCTTATATTTTTACCACTTTGCCCTTGTTTTATTGGAAACCAATTGGGGGCAAAGTAGCAAAAATAAGAGGTTGGAGTTTCTTGCTCGCGGGCATCATATGGAACTCCAATGATCTTTCGGTAAGTATGTCCCCAACCGGGGGTGAAACGGAGCCACTCTTATTTTCACCACTTTGCCCATGCTTTCTATAGAACCAATTGGGGGGCAAAGTGGCAAAAATAAGAGGGTGGAGTTATTGCTCGCGGGCATTCTTTGGTAATACCAGAACGTTAGGGTAAATATGCCCCAATTGGGGCAAAACGGAGCAACACTTATTTTTACCACTTTGCCCATGCTTTCTATAGAACCAATTGAGGCCAACCTGGCAAAAATAAGAGGTTGGAGTCTTTTGCTCGCGGGCATCCTTAGGTACTTCCATGACCTTTTGGAAAGTATACCCCAACCCGGGGCGAATCAGAGCAACTCTTATTTTCACCACTTTGCCCATGCTTTCTATAGAACCAATTGGGGGGCAAAGTGGCAAAAATAAGAGGTTGGAGTTTATTGCTCGCGGGCATTCTTTGGTAATACCAGAACGTTAGGGTGATATGCCCCAATTTGGGGCAAATCGGAGCAAACTCTTAATTTTAGCACATTGCCCATGCTTTCTATAGAACCAATTGAGAGCAAAGTGGGCAAAAATAAGAGGTTAGAGTTTTTTTGCTCATGGGCATCCTATGGTACTCCCATGACCTTTTGGTAAGTATGCCCCAACCCGGGGCTTATCAGAGGAACTCATATTTTTACCACTTTGCCCATGCTTTCTATTGAACCAATTGAGGGCAAAGTGCAAAAATAAGAGGTGGAATTTCTTCCTCGCGGGCGTCCTATGGTCCTTCCATGACCTTAGAGTATGTATGCTCCAACCCGGGAGGAATTGGAGCAGCTCTTATTTTTACCACTTTGCCCTTGTTTTGTAGGAAACCAATTGAGGGCAAAGTGGCAAAAATAAGAGGTTGGAGTTTATTTCTCGCGGGCATCCATTGGTAATACCATAACGTTTGGGTAAATACGCCCCAATTGGGGACAAATCGGAGCAACTCTTATTTTTACCACTTTGCCCTTGTTTTATTGGAAACCAATTGGGGGCAAAGTGGCAAAAATAAGAGGTTGGAGTCTTTTTGCTCGCGGGCATCCTTAGGTACTTCCATGACCTTTAGGAAAGTATGCCCCAACCCGGGGCGAATCGGAGCAACTCTTATTTTCACCACTTTGCCCATGCTTTCTATAGAACCAATTGGGGGGCAAAGTGGCAAAAATAAGAGGTTGGAGTTTATTGCTCGCGGGCATCCTTTCGTAATACCATAATGGTAGGGTAAATATACCCCAATTTGGGGCAAATCGGAGCAACTCTTATTTTTACCACTTTGCCCTTGTTTTATTGGAAACCAATTGGGGGCAAAGTGGCCAAAATAGGAGGTTGGAGTTTCTTGCTCGCGGGCATCATATGGTACTCCCATGGCCTTTTGCTAAGTATGCCCCTCCGGGGGCGAAACGGAGCAACTCTTATTTTCACCACTTTGCCAATGCTTTCTATAGAACCAATTGGGGGTCAAAGTGGCAAAAATAAGAGGTTGGAGTTTATTGCTCGCGGGCATCCTCTGGTAATACCATAACGTTAGGGTAAATATGCCCCAATTTGGGGCAAATCGGAGCAACTCTTATTTTTACCACGTTGCCCATGCTTTCTATAGAACCTATTGAGGGCAAAGTGGCAAAAATAAGACATTAGAGTTTTTTGCTCATGGGCATCCTATGGTACTCCCATGACCTTTTGCTAAGTATGCCCCAACCCGGGGTGAATCAGAGGAACTCATATTTTTACCACTTTGCCCATGCTTTCTATTGAACCAATTGAGGGCAAAGTGGCAAAAATAATAGGGTGGAGTTTCTTGCTCGCGGGCGTCCTATGGTGCTTCCATGACCTTAGAGTAAGTATGCTCCAACCTAGGACGAATTGGAGCAGCACTTATTTTTACCACTTTGCCCTTGTTTTGTTGGAAGCCAATTGAGGGCAAAGTGGAAAAAATAAGAGGTTGGAGTTTTTTGCTCGTGGGCATCATAGGGTACTCCCATGACCTTCTGGTAAGTATGCCCCAACCGGGGGCGAAACAGAGCAACTCTTACTTTCACCACTTTGCCCATGCTTTCTATAGAACCAATTGGGGGCAAAGCGGCAAAAACAAGAGGTTGGAGTTTATTGCTCGTGGGCATCCACTTGTTATACCATAACGTTAGGGTAAATATGCCCCTATTTGGGGCAAATCGGAGCAACTCTTATCTTCACCACTTTGCCCATGCTTTCTATAGAACCAATTGAGTCCAAAGTGGCAAAAATAAGAGGTTGGAGTCTTTTGCTCGCGGGCATCCTTAGGTACTTCCATGACCGTTTGGAAAGTATGCCCCAACCCGGGGCGAATCGGAGCAACTCTTATTTTTACCACTTTGCCCATGCTTTCTATGGAACCAATTGAGGGCAAAGTGGCAAAAATAAGAGGTTGGATTTTCTTGCTCGCGGGCGTCCTATAGTACTTCCATGACCTTAGAGTAAGTATGCTCCAACCCGGGATGAATTGGAGTAGCTCTTATTTTTAGCACTTTGCCCTTGTTTTGTTGGAAACCAATTGAGGGCGAAGTGCCAAAAATAAGAGGTTCGAGTTTATTGCTCGTGGGCATCCTTTGGAAATACCGTAACGTTTGGGTAAATATGCTCCAATTTGGGGCAAATCGGAGCAACTCTTATTTTTACCACTTTGCCCTTGTTTTATTGGAAACCAATTGAGGGCGAAGTGGCAACAATAGGAGGTTGGAGTTTCTTGCTCGCGGGCACCATATGGTACTCCCATGACCTTTTGGTAAGTATGCCCCAACCGGGGGCGAAACGGAGCAACTCTTATTTTCACCACTTTGCCAATGCTATCTATAGAACCAATTGGGTGTCAAAGTGGCAAAAATAAGAGGTTGGAGTTTATTGCTCGCGGGCATCCTCTGGTAATATCATAATGTTAGGGTAAATATGCCCCAATTTGGGGCAAATCGGAGCAACTCTTATTTTTACCACGTTGCCCATGCTTTCTATAGAACCTATTGAGGGCAAAGTGGCAAAAATAAGAGGTTAGAGTTTTTTGCTCTTGGGCATCCTATGGTACTCCCATGACCTTTTGCTAAGTATGCCCCAACCCGGGGTGAATCAGAGGAACTCATATTTTTACCACTTTGCCCATGCTTTCTATTGAACCAATTGAGGGCAAAGTGGCAAAAATAAGAGGGTGGAGTTTCTTGCTCGCGGCCGTCCTATTGTGCTTCCATGACCTTAGAGTAAGTATGCTCCAACCCGGGACGAATTGGAGCAGCACTTATTTTTACCACTTTGCCCTTGTTTTGTTGGAAACCAATTGAGGGCAAAGTGGAAAAAATAAGAGGTTGGAGTTTTTTGCTCGTGGGCGTCATATGGTACTCCCATGACCTTTTGGTAAGTATGCCCCAACCGGGGGCGAAACGGAGCAACTCTTACTTTCACCACTTTGCCCATGCTTTCTATAGAACCAATTGGGGGGCGAAGCGGCAAAAACAAGAGGTTGGAGTTTATTGCTCGTGGGCATCCTTTGGTTATACCATAACGTTAGGGTAAATATGCCCCAATTTGGGGCAAATCGGAGCAACTCTTATCTTTACAACTTTGCCCATGCTTTCTATTGAACCAACTGAGGGCAAAGTGGCAAAAATAAGAGGGCGGAGTTTCTTGCTCACGGGCGTCCTATGGTGCTTCCATGACCTTAGAGTATGTATGCGCCAACACGAGACGAATTGCAGCAGCTCTTATTTTTACCACTTTGCCCTTGTTTTGTTGGAAACCAATTGAGGGCAAAGTGGCAAAAATAAGAGGTTGGAGTTTTTTGCTCGTGGGCATCATATGGTACTCCCATGACCTTCTGGCAAGTATGCCCCAACTCAGGGCGAATCGGATCAATTCTTATTTTTACTACTTCGCCCATGCTTTCTATGGAACCAATTGAGGGCAAAGTGGCAAAAATAAGAGCTTGGATTTTCTTGCTCGCGGGCATCCTATAGTACTTCCTTGACCATAGAGTAGGTATGCTCCAACCCGGGACGAATTGGAGCAGCACTTATTTTTACAACTTTGCCCTTGTTTTATTGGAAACCAATTGAGGGCAAAGTGGCAAAAATAGGAGGTTGGAGTTTCCTGCTCACGGGCGTCCTATGGTGCTTCCATGACCTTAGAGTAAGTATGCGCCAACACGAGACGAATTACAGCAGCTCTCATTTTTACCACTTTGCCCTTGTTTTGTTGGAAACCAATTGAGGGCAAAGTGGAAAAAATAAGAGGTTGGAGTTTTTTGCTCGTGGGCATCATATGGTACTCCCATGACCTTTTGGTAAGTATGCCCCAACCGGGGGCAAAACGGAGCAACTCTTACTTTCACCACTTTGCCCATGCTTTCTATAGAACCAATTGGGTGGCAAAGCGGCAAAAACAAGAGGTTGGAATTTATAGCTCGTGGGCATCCTTTGGTTATACCATAACGTTAGGGTAAATAAGACCCAATTTGGGGCAAATCGGAGCAACTCTCATCTTCACCACTTTGCCCATGCTTTCTTTTGAACCAATTGAGGGCAAAGTGGCAAAAATAAGAGGGCGGAGTTTCTTGCTCACGGGCGTCCTATGGTGCTTCCATGACCTTAGAGTAAGTATGCGCCAACACGAGACGAATTGCAGCAGCTCTTATTTTTACCACTTTGCCCTTGTTTCGTTGGAAACCAATTGAGGGCAAAGTGGAAAAAATAAGCGGTTGGAGTTTTTTGCTCGTGGGCATCATATGGTACTCCCATGACCTTTTGGTAAGTATGCCCCAACCGGGGGCGAAACGGAGCAACTCTTACTTTCACCACTTTGCCCATGCTTTCTATAGAACCAATTGGGTGGCAAAGCGGCAAAAACAAGAGGTTGGAATTTATTGCTCGTGGGCATCCTTTGGTTATACCATAACGTTAGGGTAAATATGCCCCAATTTGGGGCAAATCGGAGCAACTCTTATCTTCACCACTTTGCCCATGCTTTCTATTGAACCAATTGAGGGCAAAGTGGCAAAAATAAGAGGGCGGAGTTTCTTGCTCACGGGCGTCCTATGGTGCTTCCATGACCTTAGAGTATGTATGTGCCAACACGAGACGAATTGCAGCAGCTCTTATTTTTACCACTTTGCCCTTGTTTTGTAGGAAACCAATTGAGGACAAAGTGGCAAAAATAAGAGGTTGCAATTTTTTGCTCGTGGGCATCCTATGGTACTCCCATGACCTTTCGGTAAGTATGCCCCAACTCAGGGCGAATCGGAGCAACTCTTATTTTTACTACTTTGCCCATGCTTTCTATGGAACCAATTGAGGGCAAAGTGGCAAAAATAAGAGGTTGGATTTTCTTGCTCGTGGGCGTCCAATAGTACTTCCATGACCTTAGAGTAAGTATGCTCCAACCTGGGACGAGTTGGAGCAGCTCTTATTTTTACCACTTTGCCCTTGTTTTATTGGAAACCAATTGAGGGCAAAGTGGCAAAAATAGGAGGTTGGAGTTTCCTGCTCACGGGCGTCCTATGGTGCTTCCATGACCTTAGAGTAAGTATGCGCCAACACGAGACGAATTGCAGCAGCTCTTATTTTTACCACTTTGCCCTTGTTTTGTTGGAAACCAATTGAGGGTAAAGTGGAAAAAATAAGAGGTTGGAGTTTTTTGCTCGTGGGCATCCTATGGTACTCCCATGACCTTTTGGTAAGTATGCCCCAACCCAGGGCGAATCAGATTAACTCTTATTTTTACCACTTTGCCCATGCTTTCTATAGAACCAATTGAGGCCAAAGTGGCAAAAATAAGAGGTTGGAGTCTTTTGCTCGCGGGCATCCTTAGGTACTTCCATGACCATTTGGAAAGTATGACCCAACCCAGGGCGAATCGGAGCAACTCTTATTTTTACCACTTTGCCCTTGCTTTCTATGGAACCAATTGAGGGCGAAGTGGCAAAAATAAGAGGTTGGATTTTCTTGCTCGCGGGCATCCTATAGTACTTCTATGGCCTTAGAGTAAGTATGCTCCATCCCGGGACGTATTGGAGCAGCTCTTATTTTTACCACTTTGCCCTTGTTTTGTTGGAAACCAATTGAAGGCAAAGTAGCAAAAAGGAGAAGTTGGAGTTTTTTGCTTGTGGGTATCCTATGGTACTCCCACGACCTTTTGGTAAGTGTGCCCAAACCTAGGGTGAATCGGATTGAATATTATTTTTACAACATTGCCCATGCTTTCTATAGAACCAGTTGAGGGAAAAGTGGCAAAAATAACCGGCTGGAGTTTATTGCTCGCGGGCATCCTATGGTAATACCATGACGTTAGGGTATGTATGCCCCGATTTGGGGCAAATCGGAGCAACGCTTATTTTTACCACATTGCTCATGCTTTCTATAGAACCAATTGGGGAAAAGTGGCAAAAATAAGAGGTTGGAGTTTATTGCCCACGGGCATCCTATGGAATACCATGACGTTCGGTAAATAAGCCCAAATTTGGGGCGAATCGAAGTAACTGTTATTTTTACGACTTTGCCCATGCTTTCTATTGAACCAATTGAGGGCAAAGTGACAAAAATAAGTGGGTGGAGTTTCTTGCTCGCGGGCGTCCTATGGTACTTCCATGACCTTAGAAAAAGTATATGCCAACCCGAAAGGAATTGTAGCAGCACTTATTTTTACCACTTTGCCCTTGTTTTGTTGGAAACCAATTGAGGGCAAAGTGGAAAAAATAGGACGTTGGAGTTTCTTGCTCGCGGACATCATATGGTACTCCCATGACCTTTTGGAAAGTATGCCCCAACTTGGGGTGAATCGGAGCAACTCTTATTTTTACCACTTTGCCCATGCTTTCTATAGAACCAATTGGGGGCAAAGTGGCAAAAATAAGAGGTTGGAGTTTATTGCTCACGGGCATCCTATGGTAATACCATGACATTAGGGTAAATATGCCCCAATTTGGGGCGAATCGGAGTAACTGTTATTTTTACCTCTTTGCCCATGCCCTCAATTGAACCAATTTAGGGCAAAGTGGCAAAAATAAGAGGGTGGAGTTTCTTGCTCGCGGGCATCCTATGGTGCTTCCATGACCTTAGAGTATGTATGCGCCAACCCGAGACGAATTGCAGCAGCTCTTATTTTTACCACTTTGCCCTTGTTTTGTTGGAAACCAATTGAGGGCAAAGTGGAAAAAATAAGAGGTTAGAGTTTTTTGCTCTTGGGCATCCTATGGTACTCCCATGACCTTTTGGTAAGTATGCCCCAACCCAGGGCGAATCGGATTAACTCTTATTTTTACCACTTTGCCCATGCTTTCTATAGAACCAATTGAGGCCAAAGTGGCAAAAATAAGAGGTTGGAGTCTTTTGCTCGCGGGCATCCTTAGGTACTTCCATGACCTTTGGGAAAGTATGCCCCAACCCAGGGCGAATCGGAGCAACTCTTATTTTTACCAATTTGCCCATGATTTCTATGGAACCAATTGAGGGCAAAGTGGCAAAAATAAGAGGTTGGATTTTCTTGCTCGCGGGAGTCCTATAGTACTTCCATGACCTTCGAGTAAGTATGCTCCATCCCGGGACGTATTGGAGCAGCTCTTATTTTTACCACTTTGCCCTTGTTTTGTTGGAAACCAATTGAAGGCAAAGTAGCAAAAAGGTGAAGTTGGAGTTTTTTGCTTGTGGGTATCCTATGGTACTCCCACGACCTTTTGGTAAGTGTGCCCAAATCCTGGGCGAATCGGATTAAATCTTATTTTTACCACTTTGCCCATGCTTTCTATCGAACCAATTGAGGGAAAAGTGGCAAAAATAAGAGGCTGGAGTTTATTGCTCGCGGGCATCCTATGGTAATACCATGGCGTTAGGGTATGTATGCCCCGATTTGGGGCAAATCGGAGCAACGCTTATTTTTACCACATTGCCCACGCTTTCTATAGAACCAATTGGGGAAAAGTGGCAAAAATAAGAGGTTGGTGTTTATTACTCACGGACATCCTATGGTAATACCATGACGTTCGGGTAAATATGCCCCAATTTGGGGCGAATCGAAGTAACTGTTATTTTTAACACTTTGCCCCATGCTTTCTATTGAACCAATTGAGGGCAAATTGGCGAAAATAAGAGGGTGGAGTTTCTTGCTCGCGGGCATCCTGTGATACTCCCATGACCTTTTGGTAAGTATGCCCCAACCCAGGGCGAATCGGATTAACTTTTATTTTTACCACTTTGTCCATGCTTTCTATAGAACCAATTGAGGCCAAAGTGGCAAAAATAAGATGTTGGAGTCTCTTGCTCGCGGGCATCGTTAGGTACTTCCATGACCTTCTGGAAAGTATGCCCCAACCCGGGGCGAATCGGGGCAACTCTTATTTTTACCACTTTGCCTAAGCTTTCTATGGAACCAATTGACGGCAAAGTGGCAAAAATAAGAGGTTGGATTTTCTTGCTCGCGGGCGTCCTATAGTACTTCCATGACCTTAGAGTAAGTATGCTCCAACCCGGGACGAATTGGAGCAGCTCTTATTTTTACCACTTCGGCCTTGTTTTGTTGGAAACCAATTGAGGGCAAAGTGGCAAAAATAGGAGGTTGGAGTATTTTGCTCGCGGGCATCATATGGTACTCCCATGACCTTTTGGTAAGTACGCCCCAACCAGGGGGGAAACGGAGCATACTTACCAAAACCAATTGGGGGCAAAGTGGCAAAGTGGTGAAAAACGGAGCATACTCTTATTTTCACCACTTTGCCCATGCTTTCTATAAAACCAATTGGGGGCAAAGTGACAAAGATAAGAGGTTGGAGTTTATTGCTCACGGGCATCCTATGGTAATACCATGACGTTAGGGTAAATATGCCGCAATTTGAGGCGAATCGGAGTAACTGTTATATTTACCACTTTGCCCATGCTTTCTATTGAACCAATTGAGGGCAAAGTGGCAAAAATAAGAGGGTGAATTTTCTTGCTCGCGGGCATCCTTTGGTGCTTCCATGACCTTAGAGTAAGTATGCGCCAACCCGAGACAAATTACAGCAGCTCTTATTTTTACCACTTTGCCCTTATTTTGTTGGAAACCAATTGAGGGTAAAGTGGCAAAAATAATAGGTTGGAGTTTTTTGCTCGTGGGCACCCTATGGTACTCCCATGACCTTTTGGTAAGTATGCTCCAAACTAGGGCGAATCGGATTAACTCTTATTTTTACCACTTTGCCCATGCTTTCTATAGAACCAATTGAGGGCAAAGTGGCAAAAATAAGAGGTTGGATTTTCTTGCTCGCGGGCGTCCTATAGTACTTCCATGACCTTAGAGTAAGCATGCTCCATCCCGGGACGTATTGGAGCAGCTCTTATTTTTACCACTTTGCCCTTGTTTTGTTGGAAACCAAGTGAAGGCAAAGTAGCAAAAAGGAGAAGTTGGAGTTTTTTGCTTGTGGGTATCCTATGGTACTCCCACGACCTTTTGGTAAGTGTGCCCAAACCTAGGGTGAATCGGATTGAATATTATTTTTACAACTTTGCCCATGCTTTCTATAGAACCAGTTGAGGGAAAAGTGGCAAAAATAACAGGCTGGAGTTTATTGCTCGCGGGCATCCTATGGTAATACCATGACGTTAGGGTATGTATGCCCCGATTTGGGGCAAATCGGAGCAACGCTTATTTTTACCACATTGCCCATGCTTTCTATAGAACCAATTGGGGAAAAGTGGCAAAAATAAGAGGTTGGAGTTTATTGCCCACGGGCATCCTATGGTAATACCATGACGTTCGGGTAAATATTCCCCAATTTGGGGCGAATCGAAGTAACTGTTATTTTTACCACTTTGCCCATGCTTTCTATTGAACCAATTAAGGGCAAAGTGGCAAAAATAAGAGGGTGGAGTTTCTTGCTCACGGGCGTCCTATGGTGCTTCCATGACCTTAGAAAAAGTATACGCCAACCCGAAACGAATTGTAGCAGCTCTTATTTTTACCACTTTGCCCTTGTTTTGTTGGAAACCAATTGAGGGCAAAGTGGAAAAAATAGGAGGTTGGAGTTTCTTGCTCGCGGGCATCATATGGTACTCCCATCACCTTTTGGAAAGTATGCCCCAACTCGGGGTGAATCGGAGCAACTCTTATTTTTACCACTTTGCCCATGCTTTCTATAGAACCAATTGGGGGCAAAGTGGCAAAAATAAGAGGTTGGAGTTTATTGCTCACGGGCATCCTATGGTAATACCAGGACGTTCGGGTAAATACGCCCCAATTTGGGGCGAATCGAAGTAACTGTTATTTTTAACACTTTGCCCCATGCTTTCAGTTGAACTAATTGAGGGCAAAGTGGCAAAAATAAGAGGGTGGAGTTTCTTGCTCGCGGGCGTCCTATGGTGCTTCCATGACCTTAGAGTAAGTATACGCCAACCCGAAACGAATTGTAGCAACTCATATTTTTACCACTTTGCCCATGTTTTGTTTGAAACCAATTGAGGGCAAAGTGGAAAAAATAAGAGGTTGGAGTTTTCTGCTCGTGGGCATCCTGTGGTACTCCCATGACCTTTTGGTAAGTATGCCCCAACCCAGGGCGAATCGGATTAACTCTGATTTTTACCACTTTGTCCATGCTTTCTATAGAACCAATTGAGGCCAAAGTGGCAAAAATAAGGGGTTGGAGTCTTTTGCTCGCGGGCATCGTTAGGTACTTCCATGACCTTTCGGAAAGTATGCCCCAACCCGGGGCGAATCGGGGCAACTCTTATTTTTACCACTTTGCCTAAGCTTTCTATGGAACCAATTGAGGGCAAAGTGGCAAAAATGAGAGGTTGGATTTTCTTGCTCGCGGGCGTCCTATAGTACTTCCATGACCTTAGAGTAAGTATGCTCCAACCCGGGACGAATTGGAGCAGCTCTTATTTTTACCACTTTGGCCTTGTTTTGTTGGAAACCAATTGAGGGCAAAGTGGCAAAAATAGGAGGTTGGAGTTTCTTGCTCGCGGGCATCACATGGTACTCCCATGACCTTTTGGTAAGTATGCCCCAACCGGGGTCGAAACGGAGCAACTCTTATTTTCACCACTTTGCCCATGCTTTCTATAAAACCAATTGGGGGCAAAGTGACAAAAATAAGAGGTTGGAGTTTATTGCTCACGGGCATCCTATGGTAATACCATGACGTTAGGGTAAATATGCCGCAATTTGAGGCGAATCGGAGTAAATGTTATATTTACCACTTTGCCCATGCTTTCAATTGAACCAATTGAGGGCAAAGTGGCAAAAATAAGAGGGTGAAGTTTCTTGCTCGCGGGCTTCCTATGGTACTTCCATGACCTTAGAGTAAGTATGCTCCAACCCAAGACGAATTGGAGCAGCTCTTATTTTTACCACTTTGCCCTTGTTTTGTTGGAAACCAATTGAGGGCAAAGTGGAAAAAATAAGAGGTTGGAGTTTTTTGCTCGTGGAGATCCTATGGTACTCCCATGACCTTTTGGTAAGTATGCCCCAACCCAGGGCGAATCGGATTAACTCTTATTTTTACGACTTTGCCCATGCTTTCTATAGAACCAATTGAGGCCAAAGTGGCAAAAATAAGAGGTTGGAATCTTTTGTTCACGGGCATCCTTAGACACTTCCATGACCTCTTGGAATGTATGCCCCAACCCGGAGTGAATCGGAGCAACTCTTATTTTTACCACTTTGCTCATGCTTTCTATGGAACCAATTGAGGGCAAACTGGCAAAAATAAGAGGTTGGATTTTCTTGCACGCGGGCGTCCTTTAGTACTTCCATGACCTTAGAGTAAGTATGCTCCAACGCGGGACGAATTGGAGCAGCTCTTATTTTTACCACTTTGCCCTTGTTTTGTTGGAAACCAATTGAGGGCAAAGTGGCGAAAATAAGAGGTTGGAGTTTATTGCTCGTGGGCATCCTTTGGTAATACCGTAACGTTAGGGTAAATATGCCCCAATTTAGGGCAAATCGGAGCAACTCTTATTTTTACCACTTTGCCCATGTTTTCTATAGAACCAATTGAGGGCAATCTGGCAAAAATAAGAGGTTAGAGTTTTTTGCTCGTGGGCATCCTATGGTACTCCCATGACCTTTTGGTAAGTATGCCCCAACCCGGGGCGAATCAGAGTAACTCAAATTTTTACCACTTTGCCCATGCTTTCTATTGAACCAATTGAGGGCAAAGTGGCAAAAATAAGAGGGTGGAGTTTCTTGCTCGCGGGCGTCCTATGGTGCTTCCATGACCTTAGAGTAAGTATGTGCCAACCCGAGACGAATTGCAGCAGCTCTTATTTTTACCACTTTGCCCTTGTTTTGTTGGAAACGAATTGAGGGCAAAGTGGCAAAAATAAGAGGTTGGAGTTTTTTGCTCGTAGGCATCCTATGGTACTCCCATGACCTTTTGGTAAGTATGGCCCCAACCCAGGGCGAATCTGATTTAACTTTTATTTTTACCACGTTGCCCATGCTTTCTATAGAACCAATAGAGGCCAAAGTGGCAAAAATAAAGAGGTTGAGTCTTTTGCTCGCGGGGGGCATCCTTAGGTACTTCCATGACCTTTTGGAAAGTATGCCCCAACCCGGGGTGAATCGGATCAACTCTTATTTTTACCACTTTGCCCATGCTTTCTATGGAACCAATTGAGGGCAAAGTGGCAAAAATAGGAGGTTGGAGTTTCTTGCTCGCGGGCATCATATGGTACTCCCATGACTTTTTGGTAAGTATGCCCCAACCGGGGGCGAAACGGAGCGACTCTTATTTTCACCACTTTGCCCATGCTTTCTATAGAACCACTCGAGGGGCAATGTGACAAAAATAAGAGGTTGGAGTTTATTGCTCGCGGGCATCCTATGGCAATACCATGACGTTAGGGTAAGTATGCCCCGATTTAGGGCAAATCGGAGCAACGCTTATTTTTACCACTTTGCCCATGCTTTCTATAGAACTAATTGGGGGCAAAGTGGCAAAAATAAGAGGTTGTAGTTTATTGCTCACGGGCTTCCTATGGTAATACCATGACGTTATGGTAAGTATGCCCCGATTTGGGGCAAATCGGAGCAACGCTTATTTTTACCACTTTGCCCATGCTTTCTATAGAACCAATTGGGGGCAAAGTGGCAAAAATAAGAGGTTGTAGTTTATTGCTCACGGGCATCCTATGGTAATACCATGACGTTAGGGTAAATATGCCCAAATTTGGGGCGAATCGGAGTAACTGTTATTTTTACCACTTTGCCCATGGTTTCTATTGAACCAATTGAGGGCAAAGTGGCAAAAATAAGAGGGTGGAGTTTCTTGCTCGCGTGCGTCCTATGGTGCTTCCATGACCTTAGAGTAAGTATGCGCCAACCCGAGATGAATTGCAGCAGCTCTTATTTTTACCACTTTGCCCTTATTTTGTTGGAAACCAATTGAGGGCAAAGTGGCAAAAATAAGAGGTTGGAGTTTTTTGCTTGTGGGGATCCTATGGTACTCCCATGACCTTTTGGTAAGTATGCCCCAACCCAGGGCGAATCGGATTAACTCTTATTTTTACTACTTTGCCCATGCTTTCTACAGAACCAATTGAGGCCAAAGTGGCAAAAATAAGAGGTTCGAATCTTTTGTTCACGGGCATCCTTAGACACTTCCATGACCTTTTGGAAAGTATGCCCCAACCCGGGGCGAATCGGAGCAACTCTTATTTTTACTACTTTGCTCATGCTTTCTATGGAAACAATTGAGGGCAAAGTGGCAAAAATTAGAGGTTGGATTTTCTTGCACGCGGGCGTCCTATAGTACTTCCATGACCTTAGAGTAAGTATGCGCCAACCCGAGATGAATTGCAGCAGCTCTTATTTGTACCACTTTGCCCTTATTTTGTTGGAAACCAATTGAGGGCAAAGTGGCAAAAATAAGAGGTTGGAGTTTTTTGCTCGTGGGGATCCTATGGTACTCCCATGACCTTTTGGTAAGTATGCCCCAACCCAGGGCGAATCGGATTAACTCTTATTTTTACCACTTTGCCCATGCTTTCTATAGAACCAATTGAGGCCAAAGTGGCAAAAATAAGAGGTTGGAATCTTTTGTTCACGGGCATCCTTAGACACTTCCATGACCTTTTGGAATGTATGCTCCAACCCGGAGTGAATCGGAGCAACTCTTATTTTTACCACTTTGCTCATGCTTTCTATGGAACCAATTGAGGGCAAAGTGGCAAAAATAAGAGGTTGGATTTTCTTGCACGCGGGCGTCCTATAGTACTTCCATGACCTTAGAGTAAGTATGCTCCAACGCGGGACGAATTGGAGCAGCTCTTATTTTTACCACTTTGCCCTTGTTTTGTTGGAAACCAATTGAGGGCAAAGTGGCGAAAATAAGAGGTTGGAGTTTATTGCTCGTGGGCATCCTTTGGTAATACCGTAACGTTAGGGTAAATATGCCCCAATTTGGGGCAAATCGGAGCAACTCTTATTTTTACCACTTTACCCATGTTTTCTATAGAACCAATTGAGGGCAATCTGGCAAAAATAAGAGGTTAGAGTTTTTTGCTCGTGGGCATCCTATGGTACTCCCATGACCTTTTGGTAAGTATGCCCCAACCCGGGGCGAATCAGAGTAACTCATATTTTTACCACTTTGCCCATGCTTTCTATTGAACCAATTGAGGGCAAAGTGGCAAAAATAAGAGGGTGGAGTTTCTTGCTCGCGGGCGTCCTATGGTGCTTCCATGACCTTTGAGTAAGTATGTGCCAACCCGAGACGAATTGCAGCAGCTCTTATTTTTACCACTTTGCCCTTGTTTTGTTGGAAACGAATTGAGGGCAAAGTGGCAAAAATAAGAGGTTGGAGTTTTTTGCTCGTAGGCATCCTATGGTACTCCCATGACCTTTTGGTAAGTATGCCCCAACCCAGGGCGAATCTGATTAACTTTTATTTTTACCACGTTGCCCATGCTTTCTATAGAACCAATAGAGGCCAAAGTGGCAAAAATAAGAGGTTGGAGTCTTTTGCTCGCGGGCATCCTTAGGTACTTCCATGACCTTTTGGAAAGTATGCCCCAACCCGGGGTGAATCGGATCAACTCTTATTTTTACCACTTTGCCCATGCTTTCTATGGAACCAATTGAGGGCAAAATGGCAAAAATAAGAGGTTGGATTTTCTTGCTCGCGGGCGTCCTATAGTACTTCCATGACCTTAGAGTAAGTATGCTCCAATCCGGGACGAATTGGAGCAACTCTTATTTTTACCACTTTGCCCTTGTTTTGTTGGAAACCAATTGAGGGCAAAGTGGCAAAAAGGAGAGGTTGGAGTTTTTTGCTTGTGGGTATCGTATGGTACTCCCACGACCTTTTGGTAAGTGATATGAACCCGTGGGAATGAATTCCCTTGAACCCACAATTAATTTGAGAACTCCCCAAGAAAGCCAAAAATCAAGTCAAGGATGGAGAATCTAGACCCGTTGAGAACCCGTTTCAAGAACCTAGATTATATTAAAATCTAGACCTGTTGAAGAACCCGTCTCAAGAACCCAGATTATAAAGGAGGAACGCCACAAAGGTTGTGATTTACCTTTGATAAGTTCAAGTGTTCAATAAAAAATAAGAGGAGAAAACTCAACTCACAAATAAAATTCAATATTGTCCAATCTCTCAAATGAGGCTACAAAGAGTTTTTAAACCCAAATCTAATCAAAACCCTAGCCAAAATAAAGCCCATTTTACCCAAAATTACCCTTGATGAACTGTACCGGCTATAGTACCCGCGGCTACAGTAAGCCCTACAATAAACTGATGAAACCCTATTTCCTAAAATGTAACTTTCCAAATAAACCCTTGGCCAAAATACAAGGCCTTCCCAAAAACATAGTTCATAAGAAATAAGACATGTGAGCCAAGCATCTTCAAGCCCACTTATTCTAAACTAATAAAATAAATCATTTAACCAAATAAGAAGCCTTTAATAACAATAGGCCGTATCTCTAAGTCATATCTTCCACAGCTTGAATAAAGTGTATCAAAGCTGGTTCTTCTTCTTTCAGACCCATCTTCAGTGTTGGGCTCTTGCTGGCTTCATCCCAAGTGGATTGCACCAATCCTTGCATTGCTTCCTTGATCTTCTTGGCCCTTGATCTTGTAATTGGCCCATCTGGAACTTGCAAAGGATCTTTAAGAGTAGCCCCACCTTGGTTCCTATCATTCCCCCGCTCCTCAAATTGATTCGACCTCGAATCTTCACCTACATCAAAAGGAGAAAGATCAGAAACATTGAAAGTTGCAGAAACTTTATACTCACCTGGAAGATCCACTTTATATGCATTGTCATTAATTTTCTCAAGAATTTGAAAAGGTCCATCTCCTCGAGGATGCAACTTAGTCCTTCTATGGGCTGGGAATCTTTCTTTGTGCATGTGAACCCAAACCCAATCTTCTGGTTCAAAGATGACACGCCTTCGTCCTGTATTGGCTTGGGAAGCAACCTTTTCATTCTTTTGGGCAATTTGAAGCCGTACTGATATGAACCGGTGGGAATGAATTCCCTTGAACCCACAATCAATTTGAAAACTCCCCAAGAAAGCCAAAAATCAAGTCAAGGATGGAGAATCTAGACCCGATGAGAACCCGTTTCAAGAACCTAGATTATATTAAAATCTAGACCCGTTGAAGAACCCGTCTCAAGAACCCAGATTACAAAGGAGGAACGCCACAAAGGTTGTGATTTACCTTTGATAAGTTCAAGAGTTCAATGAAGAACAAGAGGAGAAAACTCAACTCACAAATAAAATTCAATATTGTCTAATCTCTCAAATGAGGCTACAAAGAGTTTTTAAACCCAAACCTAATCAAAACCCTAGCCAAAATAAAGTCCCTTTTACCCAAAATTACCCTTGATGAACAGTACCGGCTACAGTACCCGCGCTACAGTAACCCCTACAATAAATTGAAGAAACCCTAGTTCCTAAAATGTAACTTTCCAAATAAGCCCTTGGCCAAAATACAATGCCTTCCCAAAAACATAGTTCATAAGAAATAAGACATGTGAGCTAAGCATCTTCAAGCCCACTTATTGTAAACTAATAAAATAAATCATTTAACCAAATTAGAAGCCTCTAATAACAATAGGCCGTATCTCTAAGTCATGTCTTGCATAGCTTGAATAAAGTGGATCAAAGCTGGTTCTCCTTCTTCAAGCCCATCTTGAGTGTTGGGCTCTTACTAGCTTCATCCCAAGTGGATTGCACCAATTCGTGCAATGATTCATTGATCTTCTTGGCCCTTGATCTTGTAATTGGCCCATCTGGAACTTGCAAATGATCTTTAAGACTAGGCCCACCTTGGTTCCCATCATTCCCCTTCTCCTCAAAAGGATTCGACCTCGAATCTCCACCTGGATCAAAAGGAAAAATGTTAGTAACATTGAAAATAGCAAAAACATGATACTTACCTACTTCATATGTATTTTCATTAATTTTCTCAAGAAATTGAAAATGTTCATCCAAGCTACTCCTATCATCATCAAGCAAGGCCATTAAAGGTAATGGAGTAAGTGGATTGAAACTATAAACAACCTCAAATGGAGAATAAGAAATAGTAGTATGCAAGGTTTTATATGCACACTCTAATAAGGGCAAATGATACTCCTGCAAATGTCCATGTAGCAATTCAATGAATGGCAAATGATACTCCCACAAACGTTTATGAAACATACCTAAATTTTTTCTTACACCACTCCAATTATATGCAAACTCAATGAATGGCAAGTAATACTTCCACAAATGTTCATGCAACACGTTAATGAATGACAAATGATATTTCCACAAAGGTTCATGCAATACATCAGTGAATGGCAAATGATACTCCCACAAACGTTCATGCAACATATTGAAAGTCTTCCTTACACCAAAGTTACCCAACAAACCACCATGTCTATCACACACAAGCAACTTAAGCATAAAACTAGTTGGCACACAAAATCTATTCCCTCTAAACAAGTACCAATCTAATTTATAGAACTTACCAAACGATGCTTTTTCACATGTTCCATACACACTTGCAAAGTCATCATCATTAGCATGCAATTCCTTATTATATTCAAGTCTCAACAATTTCGCATCTAAAATGAAGATAAAGACGTACCTTCTTGCTAAAGCATCAACCACAAAATTTTCCATACCTTGTGTGTATTTGAATACATGAGGAAAAGTCTCAACACAGTCCTCCCACTTAGCATGCATTATAGTCAACGACATACCTTGTCCCTTCAAGTGTGAAAAAAACTCATGTTCTTCAAGGAAAGGTCGGTTAGGAATTGTCGCACCTGGCACAAAATCAATGTAATGCTTTATCTCCCTAATAGGTGGCAATTCACAAAACACGCCGCTAGGAATCATGACCTCATATCCCTGCAACAAAGAAACAACAACACTAGGCAAAGAGTTGTTAAATTTGTTAGTATAAAAGTTTGTCTTAGCATAAAAACTCACTTTTGTCTCTCTGTTTCTCTTTGCAATCTCTCTTTCTTTTTCCTCTTGTGGCACCACTCTTTTTTCTTGACTCTCAACCACCTTTATATTTTCTTTTTCACTCTCTCTTTCTCTTAATGTTTCGGCCTCATTCTCTCTTTTCATCTCACTATATTTTTCATTTTCACTCTCTTTTTTTTCTTTCACTGTCCTCCTTTTTTGAACTCTCGGCCTCACACTTGTTTTCCAACTAAATCTCTATTTTTCTTGAGGTTTCAGCCTCACCCTCATCTTTTCCCTTAGGTAGTTCGGTCTTCCCCTTTGTTACAGCTTGATCATTTTTGTCCCACTTTTGTTTCCAAGGAGTACTAGAAACGAAAGTATACCTTGATGTACCCTTTATTTTCAACTTCCTCTCCACCTTCATAGCCATGTGTACCATGTCCTCTACCTCCACATAATGTTGCAACTCAACTACATTGGCTATCTCCCTATTCAACCCACTCAAAAATTTTGTCATCGTGGCCTCCCGATCCTCCACTACATTAGCCCGAATCATAGCCACCATCATCACCTTATAGTAATCCTCTACACTCCTAGACCCCTGTGTAAGATTTTGTAATTTTTGGTGGAGGTCTCTATAGTAGTGGCTAGGTACAAATCTCCGCCTCATGATAGCTTTCAACTCTCTCCAAGTTTCTACAGGCCTCTCAAGATTCCTCCTCCTATTGGTCACTAATTGATCCCACCAAATACTGGCATAATCAGTGAACTCAATTACCGCCAACTTCACCTTCTTCTCCTCAGAGTAATTTAAACAAAAAACACCAACTCTATTCTTTTCTCCCACTCTAAATAAACTTCAGGGTCAGTTCTACCTTGAAATGATGGTATTTTCATTTTGATGCTCCCAAGGTTCTTATCTACTCCATCTCGACCCCCCGGCTTTGCCCTAAGTCCCCTTCCACGCCTAACTCCTCTATGTCTACCCAATCCAACTTCATATGTTAAGTCTTCCTCATCCTCACCATCTCCCTCATTCTCATACTCATTTTCAACTCTATACTCACGTCGCCTCCCACATTGAAGATTTCTAATCGCTGCTTCTTGATGATCCATCCTATCTCTCACTTCACCCAACACAAAGTTCAATCGCTCAAACTGCTGTTGCATGGCTTGCAACACATAGGATGAGTTATCTGCTCTCCCCCTTGGTGATGCGTTTACTCCGCTGAGACATTATAAGGTGCTGCACAAAAGAATGTTAGTGGCAAAAAGAAAACCTCACACACTCCCTTACGTGTTTACACTCGAATAATGGCACTCCACTCGTGTTTCACTCTTAATTGGCTTTTTCCCGATAAATATAGTCTCACACTCTCTTGCCTTTTACCTCAAGAGTTTTCCCGCTCAAGTTCTTTAAGAACTAGTTGAACTAAATCAAGACAATACAACCTTGTATTATTCCAACCAGTAATATAGATCCAAGAAACAAGAAACAAAGAAGGAATAAAATGACACGGGACTCAAGGAATTTATATGAGGGAAAGAGTAATTATAGAACAAAATACCAACTACAAATATGTATTCAGCCCCTTTAAGAATAAAACTCAATCAACAAATGTTTTTCTTTGTCTTTGTTGTAACTATGTAGCAACCTTTAAATATGCTACCTCTCCTTATCTTCTTCTCCTTCTTCTTCTTCTTCTTCTTCTTCTTTTTTTTTTTTTTTTTCAAATTTTCTTTTCTTTTCTTTTCCTTTCCTTTCCTTTCTTTTCTTTTCTTTTCTCTTCTTCCTTTCTTTTCTTTTCCTTTCTTTTCTTTTCTTTTCTTTTCTTTTCTTTTCACCAACTGATTTGATCACAAACAAGAATAAGCAGTTGAGAAAACCCTAACAATAACTCAGAAACCCTTGGGCAAGTGATATATGGCAGCCCCTAGAACAAGAGATTTCAGCCAACACAAACCCTAGAACAATGAATTTCAGCAACCCTAACAATAGTGAAGAAGTCTGCTAACCAATACTATTTTTTTTTTTTTTTTTTTGTAATCAACCCTAGAACAATGAAACCCTAGAATTAAATATGCAAGAAATAAAAGATAGAATAAGACCTGATTGGAAACCTTGCTCTGAATACCAAATGATATGAACCAGTGGGAATGAATTCCCTTGAACCCACAATCAATTTGAAAACTCCCCAAGAAAGCCAAAAATCAAGTCAAGGATGGAGAATCTAGACCCGATGAGAACCCGTTTCAAGAACCTAGATTATATTAAAATCTAGACCCGTTGATGAACCCGTCTCAAGAACCCAGATTACAAATGAGGAACGCCACAAAGGTTGTGATTTACCTTTGATAAGTTCAAGAGTTCAATCAAGAACAAGAGGAGAAAACTCAACTCACAAATAAAATTCAATATTGTCTAATCTCTCAAATGAGGCTACAAAGAGTTTTTAAACCCAAACCTAATCAAAACCCTAGCCAAAATAAAGTCCCTTTTACCCAAAATTACCCTTGATGAACAGTAACCCCTACAATAAATTGATGAAACCCTAGTTCCTAAAATGTAACTTTCCAAATAAGCCCTTGGCCAAAATACAATGCCTTCCCAAAAACATAGTTCGTAAGAAATAAGACATGTGAGCTAAGCATCTTCAAGCCCACTTATTGTAAACTAATAAAATAAATCATTTAACCAAATTAGAAGCCTCTAATAACAATAGGCCGTATCTCTAAGTCATGTCTTGCATAGCTTGAATAAAGTGGATCAAAGCTGGTTCTCCTTCTTCAAGCCCATCTTGAGTGTTGGGCTCTTACTAGCTTCATCCCAAGTGGGTTGCACCAATCCGTTCAATGATTCATTGATCTTCTTGGCCCTTGATCTTGTAATTGGCCCATCTGGAACTTGCAAATGATCTTTAAGACTAGGCCCACCTTGGTTCCCATCATTCATATCACGTACCCTCTCATGAAGTGACTTCACCAACTCCCCCTTCTTTTGTCCATCCAAACTACTCCTGTCATCAACAGGTAAAGGCATCAAATCCAAAGGAGTAAGTGGATTAAATCCATAAACAATTTCGAAAGGAGAGTATGAAGTAGTAGCATGCATCATCCTATTATATGCAAACTCTATAAATGGCAAACAATCCTCCCAAGTTTTTAAATTCTTATGAACAACAGTACGTAAAAGCTGAGTTAAAGTCCTATTAACTACTTCAGTCTGACCATCAGTCTGCAGATGACAAGTAGTGGAAAATAAGAGCTTATTACCCAATTTCCCCCACAACACCTTCCAAAAGTAGCTAAGGAATTTAACATCCCTATCAGAAACAATACTCCTAGGTACACCATGGAGTCGCACTATCTCCCGGAAAAACAAGTCAGCTATGTTTGTTGCATCATCTGTTTTATGGTATGGAATGAAATGTGCCATCTTACTGAATCTATCCACAACCACAAAAATAGAATCTCTACTCCTTTTAGTCCTAGGCAGCCCCAAAACAAAGTCCAAAGATATGTCTACCCATGGCTCACTAGGAACGGGTAAGGGTGTATACAACCCATGTGGCAAAACCTTAGATTTGGGCTTTCTACATGTAACGCACCTTCCACAAATACGGTTAACATCTCTCTTCATCTTAGGCCAAAAGAAATGTTCATGCAAAATGTCTAAATTTTTCTTGACACCAAAGTGTCACATTAATCTCCCACCATGTGCCTCACGCACCAATAACTCACGCATAGAACAATTTGGCAGACAAAGTTTGCTTTCTCTAAACAAATAACCATCATGCTTGTAAAACTTACCAAATACCGCCTTATCACATGCCACATACACATTAGAAAAATCAGCGTCATCGGCATACATGTCTTTCACATATTCAAACCCAAGCATTTTAGCACTCATAGAAGTAAGAAGTACATACCTCCGGGATAGAGCATCAGCAACAATGTTCTCCTTACCTTGCTTGTAACGGATGACATAGGGAAAGGTCTCAATGTATTCCATCCATCTAGCATGCCTTTTATTCAACTTACCTTGACCCTTGAGATGCTTCAATGATTCATGATCGGTGTGGATCACAAATTCCCTTGGCCATAGGTAGTGCTACCAAGTCTCTAATGCACGAACAAGAGCGTAAAGCTCTTTGTCATAAGTAGGGTACTTCAGGGATGCCCCACTTAACTTTTCACTGAAGAAGGCTATGGGACGCCTATCCTGCATCAAAACGGCTCCAATCCCTATTCCTGAGGCATCACATTCAATCTCAAAAGTTTTGTTAAAATCAGGTAATGCTAACACAGGTGCAGAGCACAACCTTTCTTTAATAGTGGCAAAAGCATTCTCTTGATTAGCCCCCCAATGAAACCCAACATTCTTTTTAATTACCTCAGTGAGTGGTGCAGTTATGGTGCTGAAGTCTTTAACAAAACGCCGATAAAAGCTTGCTAAGTGAAAGCTTCTTACCTCAGTGATGCTTTTTGGCGTTGGCTACTCCTTGATGGCCTTGACTTTCTCTTCATCCACCTCAATATCCTTCATACTAACAACATGAGGAAGAAAAACAACTTTTTCCATGCAAAAGGCACATTTCTTGAAATTAGCATACAATTTTTCACATCTCAACACATCAAACACATATCTCAAATGCTCAATATGTTCATTTAAGTTCTTGCTGTATACTAAGATATCATCAAAGTACACAACCACAACTTGCCTATGAATGCACGTAGGACATGGTTCATTAATCTCATGAAAGTACTGGGCGCATTTGTAAGCCCAAATAGCATAACCAACCATTCATAAAGCCCATACTTAGTCTTAAAAGTAGTTTTCCATTCATCACCCTCTTTCATTCTAATTTGATAGTACCCACTTTTAAGATCAATTTTACTGAAAATACATGAGCCATGCAATTCATCAAGCATATCATCCAATCTAGGAATGGGATGGCGATACTTTACCGTGATATTGTTGACCGCCCTGCAATCAATGCACATCCTCCACGTCCCATCCTTCTTTGGCACTAGTAGCACTGGTACTGCACAAGGGCTCATGCTCTCCCTCACGTACCCCTTACTCATCAAATCCTCAACTTGCCTCTGAAGCTCCTTTGTCTCCTTTGGATTACTCCTATATGCTGGTCGGTTTGGAATAGCAGCCCCGGGCACAAAATCAATCTGGTGCTCAATGCCTCTAATGGGTGGCAACTCATTTGGCATCTCCTCCAGGAATACATCCTCAAACAACTGCAACAAAGAAACAGCCAAACTAGGAAGAGACTGGTTAGTTTCATCAAGAGTAAGATAAGACTCTTTATAGACAAGAAAAATCATAGGGCGATCTGCGAAGAAAGCCCTCTTAACCTCACTCTCTCTTGCATAGAAACTCACTTTTGCCTTTCCTTTTCTCTCAGAAGACTCTCTTTCTTTTTTCTCTCGTGGCTCCACTCTTTTTTTCTTTACTCTCAGCCACCTCTCTACTTTCTTTTTCACTCTTTCTTTTATGCTCATTTTCACTCTCACTCTTTCTTTTTTGCTCAATCTCTTTTTCACTCTTCCTTTTTTGAGCACTCTCATTTTCACTCTTTCTCTTCTGATCACTCTCATTTTCACTCTTTCTTTTTTGAGCAACCTCACTTTTCAATTTCAATTGGTTCTCATAGACCTGGCTTGGAGTTAAAGGAGCAAGCTTAATTGTTTTGCCCTCCTTTTCAAAACTGTACATGTTCTTGAACCCATCATGTGTCACTCTCCTATCATACCGCCACGGCCTCCCCAACAAAATATGGCCCGCATGCATAGGCACAACATCACAAAGCATCTCATCCTGATACTTCCCAATAGAAAAAGCAACTAACACTTGTTTATCCACCCTAACCTCTCCACAATCATTCAACCACTGCAATTTGTATGGCCTAGAGTGTTTTAAGGTTGGTAAATTCAATTTCTCAACCAAAGTAGTGCTAGCCACATTAGTACAACTCCCTCCCTCAATGATCATACTACATACCTTATTGTTGACATGGCATCTAGTATGGAAAATGTTCTCTCTCTGTTGCTCTGCATCATCCACCTTAATGTGTGCATTAAGAGCACGCCTGGCAACAAGAGACTCACCTGTCACAGGGTATACCACTCCATCATCATCACTAGCATCATCCAACTGGGGCACCTCATCACTATCATCTTCACTCTCAGTCATCACCTCCCCATTGTTACGCATAATCATCACCCTCCTATTTGGACATTGAGAAGCAATGTGCTCTGAACCCAAACACTTAAAACATTTGATATCTCTATTCCGTGAAGGTTGGGATTCTACCTTGGGTTTGTTGCTAGTTCCCTCATCTTTTCCCTTAGGTGGTTCGTTCTTTCTCTTTGCTTCAGCTGGATCATTCCTATCCCATTTTGATTTCCAAGTAGTGTTAGAAACCGAAGTGTACCTTGCTGTCCCTTTTCTCTTTAATTGTCCTTCATAGCCATGTGCACCATGTCCTCTATCTCCACATAATGCTGCAATTCAATTACATTGGCTATGTCCCTATTTAACCCACTCAAAAATCTAGCCATGGTGGCCTCTCGGTCCTCCTCTACATTAGCCCGAATCATCGCCACCTCCATCTCCTTATGGTAATCCTCCACACTCCTAGACCCCTGTATAAGATTTTGTAATTTCTGGTAAAGGTCTCTATAGTAATGGCTAGGAACAAATCTCCGCCTCATGAGAGCTTTCATCTCTCCCCATGTCTCTATAGGCCTCTCATAATTCCTCCTCCTATTGGTCACTAATTGATCCCACCAAATAATAGCATAATCAGTGAATTCAATTACCGCCAACTTCACTTTCTTCTTCTCAGAGTAATTATGGCAATCAAACACCAACTCTATTTTTTTCTCCCACTCTAGATAAACCTCAGGGTCAGTTCTACCTTGGAAAGGTGGTATTTTCATTTTGATTCTACCAAGGTCTCTATCTACACCATCCCGACCCCTTAGATTCCCCTCAATTCTTCTTTCATGCCTAACTCTTCTATTTCTACCCGACCCAACGTCAGATGCTAAGTCATCATCATCCTCACCATCTCCTTCATTCTCATACTGATTTTCAACTCTATGCTCACGTCGCCTCCTGTCCCTCCGACCTTGTTGATTTCTAATCGCTGCTTCTTGATGATCCATCCTATCCCTCATTTCACCCAACATCAAGTTCAACCGCTCAAACTGTTGTTGCATGGCTTGCAACACAAAGGATGAGTTATCTGCTCTCCCCCTTGGTGATGCGCTACTCCGATGAGACATTATCAGGCGCTACATAAAAAGAATGTTAGTGGCAAAAAAAAAAAAAAAAAAAGTAAACCTCACACACTCCCTCACGTGTTTAATTTCGAATAATGACACTCCACTCGTGTTTCACTCTTAATTGGCTTTTTCTGATAATAGTCTCACACTCTCTTGCCTTTTACCTCAAGAGTTTTCCCACTCCAGTTCTTTAAGAACTAATTGACTCAATCAAGACAAAGCAACCTTATTTTGTCCCAACTAGCAATTAGGTCCAAGAAACAAGAACAAGAGAAACACGGAATGATATGAACCCGCGAGAATGAATTCCCTTGAACCCACAATCAATTTGAAAACTCCCCAAGAAAGCCAAAAATCAAGTCAAGGATGGAGAATCTAGACCCGATGAGAACCGTTTCAAGAACCTAGATTATATTAAAATCTAGACCCGTTGAAGAACCCGTCTCAAGAACCCAGATTACAAAGGAGGAACGCCACAAAGGTTGTGATTTACCTTTGATAAGTTCAAGAGTTCAATGAAGAACAAGAGGAGAAAACTCAACTCACAAATAAAATTCAATATTGTCTGATCTTCAAATGAGGCTACAAGGAGTATTTAAACTAAACCTAATTAAAACCCTAGCCAAAATAAAGTCCATTTTTACCCAAAATGCCCCTGATGAACAGTTTCACGCTACAGTACGGCGGCTACAGTAACGATACAGTACCTCTTAAAACCCTAATTCCTAAAAAGTAACTTTCCAAGTAAGCCCTTGGCCAAAATACAAGGCCTTCTTGAAAAGTCTAGTTCATTGAAAATAAGACGTGTGGGCCAGACATCTTCAGGCCCACTTATTCTAAACTAATAAAATAAATCATTTAACCAAATTTGAAGTCTCAAATAACAATAGGCCCTATCTCTAAGCCATGTCTTCCACAACTTGAATCAAGTGGATCAAAGCTGGTTCTCCTTCTTTCAAGGCCATCTTGAGTGTTGGGCTCTTGCTAGCTTCATCCCAAGTGGATTGCACCAATCCGTGCATTGCTTCCTTGATCTTCTTGGTCCTTGATCTTGTAATTGGCCCATCTAGAATTTGCAAATGATCTTTAAGACTAGGCCCTCCTTGGTTCCCATCATTCCATCTAGAATTTGCAAATGATCTTTAAGACTAGGCCATCCTTGGTTCCCATCACGGAAGGAATGAAAAAAAATGGCACGTGAATCAAGGAAATTATACGAATCAAACAGTTAAAAATAAGACAAAATACCAACTAGAATCACCCCCTTTGATGATAAGGCTCAAGAAAAAAAATCTCAGAATTTTTTTTTTTTTCCTTTTTTTTTTTTTCTTTTCCTTTCACCAACTGATTTGATCACAATTAAGAATAAGCAGTTGAGAAACCCTAACAGTAACTCAAAAACCCTTGGGCAAGTGATATACGGCAGCCCCTAGAACAAGAGATTTCAGCCAACACAAACCCTAGAACAATGAATTTCAACAACCCTAACAATAGTGAAGAAATCTGCTAACCACCACTACTTTTTTTTTTTTTTTTTGTAATCAATCCTAGAACAATGAAGCCCTAGAATTAAATATGCAATAAATAAAAGATAGAATAAGACCTGATTGGAAACCTTGCTCTGAATACCAAATGATATGAACCTGTGGGAATGAATTCCTTTGAACCCACAATCAATTTGAAAACTCCCCAAGAAAGCCAAAAATCAAGTCAAGGATGGAGAATCTAGACCCGATGAGAACCCATTTCAAGAACCTAGATTATATTAAAATCTAGACCCGTTGAAGAACCCGTCTCAAGAACCCAGATTGCAAAGGAGGAACGCCACAAAGGTTGTGATTTACCTTTGATAAGTTCAAGAGTTCAATTAAAAACAAGAGGAGAAAACTCAACTCACAAATAAAATTCAATATTTTCAAATCTCTCAAATGAGGCTACAAAGAGGTTTTAAACCCAAACCTAATCAAAACCCTAGCCAAAATAAAGCCGCTTTTACCCAAAATTACCCTTGATGAACAGTACCGGCTACAGTTCCCGCGGCTACAGTAACCCCTACAATAAATTGATGAAACCCTAGTTCCTAAAATGTAACTTTCCAAATAAGCCCTTGGCCAAAATACAAGGCCTTCCCAAAAACATAGATCATAAGAAATAAGACATGTGAGCCAAGCATCTTCAAGCCCACTTATTCTAAACTAATAAAATAAATCATTTAACCAAATTAGAAGCCTCCAATAACAATAGGCCGTATCTCTAAGTCATATCTTCCACAGCTTCAATAAAGTGTATCAAAGCTGGTTCTTCTTCTTTCAGACCCATCTTCAGTGTTGGGCTCTTGCTGGCTTCATCCCAAGTGGATTGCACCAATCCTTGCATTGCTTCCTTGATCATCTTGGCCATTGATCTTGTAATTGGCCTATCTGGAACTTGCAAAGGATCTTTAAGAGTAGGCCCACCTTGGTTCCTATCAGTAAGGGTCCCCAAACCCAGGGCGAATCGGATTAAATCTTACTTTTACCACTTTGCCCAAGCTTTCTATAGAACCAATTGAGGGAAAAGTGGCAAAAATAAGAGGTTGGAGTTTATTGCTCGCGGGCATCCTATGGTAGTACCATGACCTTTTGGTAAGTATGCCCCAACCCGGGGCGAATCAGAGTAACTCAAATTTTTACCACTTTGCCCATGCTTTCTATTGAACCAATTGAGGGAAAAGTGGCAAAAATAAGAGGTTGGAGTTTATTGCTCGCGGGCATCCTATGGTAGTACCATGACGTTAGGGTAAGCATGCCCCGATTTGGGGCAAATCGGAGCAACGCTTATTTTTTCCACTTTGCCCATGCTTTCTAGAGAACCAATTGGGGGCAAAGTGGCAAAAATAAGAGGTTGGAGTTTATTGCTCACAGGCATCCTATGGTAATACCATGACGTTAGGGTAAATATGCCCCAATTTGGGGCGAATCGGAGTAACTGTTATTTTTACCACTTTACCTATGCTTTCTATTGAACCAATTGAGGGCAAAGTGGCAAAAATAAGAGGGTGGAGTTTTTTGCTCGTGGGTGTCCTATGGTACTCCCACGACCTTTTTGTAAGTGTGCCCAAACCCAGGGCGAATCGGATTAAATCTTATTTTTACCACTTTGCCCATGCTTTCTATAGAACCAATTGAGGGAAAAGTGGCAAAAATAAGAGGGTGGAGTTTCTTGCTCACGGCCGTCCAATGGTACTTCCATGACTTTAGAGTAAATATGCGCCAATACGGGACAAATTGGAGCAGCTCTTCTTTTTACCACTTTGCCCAGGTTTTGTTGGAAACCAATTGAGGGCAAAGTGGCAAAAATAGGAGGTTGGAGTTTCTTGCTCGTGGGCATCATATGGTACTCCCATGACCTTTTGGAAAGTATGCCCCAACTCGGGGTGAATCGGAGCAACTCTTATTTTTACCACTTTGCCCATGCTTTCTATAGAACCAATTGGGGGGAAAGTGGCAAAAATAAGAGGTTGGAGTTTATTGCTCACGGGCATCCTATGGTAATACCATGACGTTAGGGTAAATATGCCCCAATTAGGGGCGAATCGGAGTAACTGTTATTTTTACCACTTTGTCCATGCTTTCAATTGAACCAATTGAGGGCAAAGTGGCAACAATAAGACGGTGGTGTTTCTTGCTCGCGGGCATCCTATGGTGCTTCCATGACCTTAGAGTAAGTATGCGCCAACCCGAGACGAATTGCAGCAGCTCTTATTTTTACCATTTTGCCCTTGCTTTGTTGGAGACCAATTGAGGGAAAGTGGCAAAAATAAGAGGTTGGAGTTTTTTGCTCGTGGGCATCCTATGGTACTCCCATGACCTTTTGGTAAGTATGCTCCAACCCAGGGTGAATCGGATTAACTCTTATTTTTACCACTTTGCCAAATGTTTTCTATAGAACCAATTGAGGCCAAAGTGGCAAAAATAAGAGGTTGGAGTCTTTTGCCCGCGGGCATCCTTAGGTACTTCCATGACCTTTTGGAAAGTATGCCCCAACCCGGGGTGAATCGGAGCAACTCTTATTTTTACCACTTTACCCACGCTTTCTATGGAACCAATTGAGGGCAAAGAGGCAAAAATAAGAGGTTGGATTTTCTTACTCGCGGGCGTCCTATTGTACTTCCATGACCATAGAGTAAGTATGCTCCAACCCGGGATGAATTGGAGCAGCTCTTATTTTTTCCACTTAGCCCTTGTTTTGTTGGAAACCAATTGAGGGCAAAGTGGCAAAAAGGAGAGGTTGGAGTTTTTTGCTTGTGGGTATCCTATGGTACTCCCACAACCTTTTGGTAAGTGTGCCCAAACCCAGGGCGAATCGGATTAAATCTTATTTTTACCACTTTGCCCATGCTTTCAATAGAACCAATTGAGGGAAAAGTGGCAAAAATAAGAGGTTGGAGTTTATTGCTCGCGGGCATCCTATGGTAATACCATGACGTTAGGGTAAAAATGCCCCGATTTGGGGCAAATCGGAGCAACGCTTATTTTTGCCACTTTGCCCATGCTTTCTATAGAACCAATTGGGGGCAAAGTGGCAAAAATAAGAGGTTGGAGTTTGTTGCTCACAGGCATCCTATCGTAATACCATGACGTTAGGGTAAATATGCCCCAATTTGGGGCGAATCGGAGTAACTGTTATTTTTACCACTTTGCCCATGCTTTCTATTGAACCAATTGAGGGCAAAGTGGCAAAAATAAAATGGTGGAGTTTTTTGCTCGTGGGTATCCTATGTTACTCCCACGATCTTTTTGTAAGTGTGCCCAAACCCAAGGCGAATCGGATTAAATCTTATTTTTACCACTTTGCCCATGCTTTCTATAGAACCAGTTGAGGGTAAAGTGGCAAAAATAAGAGGGTGGAGTTTCTCGCTCGCGGGCGTCCTATGGTACTTCCATGACCTTAGAGTAAATATGCGCCAATCCGGGACGGATCGGAGCAGCTCTTATTTTTTCCACTTTGCCCTTGTTTTGTTGGAAACCAATTGAGGGCAAAGTGGCAAAAATTGGAGGTTGGAGTTTCTTGCTCGCGGGCATCATATGGTACTCCCATGACCTTTTGGAAAGTATGCCCCAACTCGGGGTGAATCGGAGCAACTCTTATTTTTACCACTTTGCCCATGCTTTCTATAGAACCAATTAGGGGGAAAGTGGCAAAAATAAGAGGTTGGAGTTTATTGCTCATGGGCATCCTATGGTAATACCATGACATTAGGGTAAATATGCCCCAATTTGGGGCGAATCGGAGTAACTGTTATTTTTACCACTTTGTCCATGCTTTCAATTGAACCAATTGAGGGCAAAGTGGCAACAATAAGACGGTGGTGTTTCTTGCTCGCGGGCGTCCTATGGTGCTTCCATGACCTTAGAGTACGTATGCGCCAACCCGAGACGAATTGCAGCAGCTCTTATTTTTAACACTTTGCCCTTGTTTTGTAGGAAACCAATTGAGGGCAAAGTGGAAAAAATAAGAGGTTGGAGTTTTTTGCTCGTAGGCATCCTATGGTACTCCCATGACCTTTTGGTAAGTATGGCCCAACCCAGGGCGAATCGGATTAACACTTATTTTTACCACTTTGCCCATGCTTTCTATAGAACCAATTGAGGCCAAAGTGGCAAAAATAAGAGGTTGGAGTCGTTTGCTTGCGGGCATCCTTAGGTACTTCCATGACCTTTCGGAAAGTATGCCCCAACTCGGGGTGAATCGGAGCAACTCTTATTTTTACCACTTTGCCCATTCTTTCTATAGAACCAATTGGGGGGAAAGTGGCAAAAATAAGAGGTTGGAGTTAATGCTCACGGGCATCCTATGGTAATACCATGACGTTAGGGTAAATATGCCCCAATTTGGGGCGAATCGGAGTAACTGTTATTTTTACCACTTTGCCCATGCTTTCTATGGAACCAATTGAGGGCAAAGAGGCAAAAATAAGAGGTTGGATTTTCTTACTCGCGGGCGTCCTATTGTACTTCCATGACCATAGAGTAAGTATGCTCCAACCTGGGATGAATTGGAGCAGCTCTTATTTTTAACACTTTGCCCTTGTTTTGTTGGAAACCAATTGAGGGCAAAGTGGAAAAAATAAGAGGTTGGAGTTTTTTGCTCGTAGGCATCCTATGGTACTACCATGACCTTTTAGTAAGTATGGCCCAACCCAGGGCGAATCGGATTAACTCTTATTTTTACCACTTTGCCCATGCTTTCTATAGAACCAATTGATGCCAAAGTGGCAAAAATAAGAGGTTGGAGTCTTTTGCTTGCGGGCATCCTATAGAACCAATTGAGGCCAAAGTGGCAAAAATAAGAGGTTGGAGTCTTTTGCTTGTGGGCATCCTTAGGTACTTCCATGACCTTTTGGAAAGTATGCCCCAACCCGGCGCGTATCGGGGCAACTCTTATTTTTACCACTTTGCCCAAGCTTTCTATGGAACCAATTGAGGGCAAAGTGGCAAAAATAAGAGGTTGGATTTTCTTGCTCGCGGGCGTCCTATAGTACTTCCATGACCTTAGAGTAAGTATGCTCCAACCCGGGACGAATTGGAGCAGCTCTTATTTTTACCGCTTTCACCTTGTTTTGTTGGAAACCAATTGAGGGCAAAGTGGCAAAAATAGGAGGTTGGAGTTTCTTGCTCGAAGGCATCATATGGTAGTCCCATGACCTGTTGGTATGTATGCCCCAACTGGGGGCGAAACGGAGCAACTCTTATTTTCACCACTTTGCCCATGCTTTCTATAGAACCAATTGGGGGCAAAGTGACAAAAATAAGAGGTTGGAGTTTATTGCTCACGGGCATCCTATGGTAATACCATGACGTTAGGGTAAATATGGCGCAATTTGAGGCGAATCGGAGTAACTGTTATTTTTACCACTTTGCCCATGCTTTCTATTGAACCAATTGAGGGCAAAGTGGCAAAAATAAGAGGGTGAAGTTTCTTGCTCGCGGGCATCCTATGGTGCTTCCATGACTTTAGAGTAAGTATGCGCCAACCCGAGACGAATTGCAGCAGCTCTTATTTTTACCACTTTGCCCTTGTTTTGTTGGAAACCAATTGGGGGCAAAGTGGCAAAAATAAGAGGTTGGAGTTTACTGCTCACGGGCTTCCTTTC
Source organism: Juglans nigra (assembly GCA_002916485.2). Lineage (NCBI taxonomy): Eukaryota > Viridiplantae > Streptophyta > Magnoliopsida > Fagales > Juglandaceae > Juglans > Juglans nigra. Next base: position 24,582,096 of record CM036128.1, read on the forward strand.
GTAATACCATGACGTTAGGGTAAATATGCCCCAATTTGGGGCGAATCAGAGTAACTGTTATTTTTACCACTTTGCCCATGCTTTCTATTGAACCAATTGAGGGCAAAGTGGCAAAAATAAGAGGGTGGAGTTTCTTGCTCACGGGCGTCCTATGGTACTTCCATGACCTTAGAGTAAATATGCGCCAATCCGGGACGGATTGAAGCAGCTCTTATTTTTACCACTTTGCCCTTGTTTTGTTGGAAACCAAATGAGGGCAAAGTGGCAAAAATAGGAGGTTGTAGTTTCTTGCTCGCGGGCATCATACGGTACTCCCATGACCTTTCGGTAAGTATGCCCCAACCGGGGGCGAAACGGAGCAACTCTTATTTTCACCACTTTGCCCATGCTTTCTATAGAACCACTTGAGGGGCAATGTGGCAAAAATAAGAGGTTGGAGTTTATTGCTCGCGGGCATCCTTTGGTAATACCATGACGTTAGGGTAAGTATGACCCGATTTGGGGCAAATCGGTGCAACGCTTATTTTTACCACTTTGCCCATGCTTTCTATTGAACCAATTGGGGGCAAAGTGGCAACAATAAGAGGATGGAGTTTATTGCTCTAGGGCATCCTATGGTAATACCATGACGTTAGGGTAAATATGCCCCAATTTGGGGCGAATCGAAGTAACTGTTATTTTTACCACTTTGCCCATGCTTTCTATTGACCCAATTGAGGGCAAAGTGGCAAAAATAAGAGGTTGGAGTTTCTTGCTCGCGGGCGTCCTATGGTGCTTCCATGACCTTAGGGAAAGTTTGCGCCAACCCGAGACGAATTGCAGAAGCTCTTATTTTTACCACTTTGCCCTTGTTTTGTTGGAAACCAATTGAGGGCAAAGTGGCAAAAATAAGAGATTGAAGTTTTTTGCTCGTTGGCATCCTATGGTACTCCCATGACCTTTTGGTAAGTATGCCCCAACCCAGGGCGAGTCGGATTAACTCTTATTTGTAACACATTCCCCATGCTTTCTATAGAACCAATTGAGGCCAAAGTGGCAAAAATAAGAGGTTGGAGTCTTTTGCTCGCGGGCATCCTTAGGTACTTCCATGACCTTTTGGAATGTATGCCCCAACCCGGGGCGAATCGGAGCAACTCTTATTTTTACCACTTTGCCCATCCTTTCTATGGAACCAATTGAGGGCAAAGTGGCAAAAATAAGAGGTTGGATTTTCTTGCTCGCGGGCATCCTATGGTAATACCATGACGTTAGGGTAAACATGCCCCGAATTGCAGAAGCTCTTATTTTTACCACTTTGCCCTTCTTTTGTTGGAAACCAATTGAGGGCAAAGTGGCAAAAATAAGAGATTGGAGTTTTTTTGCTCGTTGGCATCCTATGGTACTCCCATGACCTTTTGGTAAGTATGCCCCAACCCAGGGCGAATCGGATTAACTCTTATTTTTACCACTTTGCCCATGCTTTCTATAAAACCAATTGAGGCCAAAGTGGAAAAAATAAGAGGTTGGAGTCTTTTGCTCGCGGGCATCCTTAGGTACTTCCATGACCTTTTGGAAAGTATGCCCCAACCCGGGGCGAATCGTAGCAATTCTTACTTTTACCACTTTGCCCATGCTTTCTATAGAACCAATTGGGGGCAAAGTGGCAAAAGAAGAGGTTGGAGTTTTTTGCTTGCTGGCGTTCTAAGGTACTACCATGACCGTATTGTAAGTACGCCCCAACCCGGGGCGAGTAGGACCAACTGTTATTTTTACCACTTTGCTTATGCTTTGTAGGAAGCCAATTGAGGGCAAAGTGGCAAAAATAAGAGGTTGGATTTTCTTCCTGGCGGGCATCCTATGGTACTACCAGGACGTTAGGGTAACTATACGCCAACCCAAGGCGAATCGGAGCAACTCTTCTTTATACCATTTTCCCCATGCATTGTAGGAAACCAAATGAGGGCAAAGTGACAAAAAATAAGTGGTTGTAGTTTCTTGCTCGCGGGAGTCCTATGGTACTTCCATGACCTTAGAGTAAGTATGCGCCAACCCGGGACGAGTCGCAGCAACTCTTATTTTTACCACTTTGACCATGTTTTGTAGGAAACCAATTGAGGGCAAGGTGGCAAAAAGAAGAGGTTGGAGTTTTTTGCTCGCGGGCATCCTATGGTAATACCATGACGTTAGGGTAAGTATGCCTCAATTTGGGTCAAATCGGGGCAACTCTTATTTTTACCACATTGCCCAAGCTTTCGATGAAACCAATTGAGGGCAAAGTGCCATAAATAAGAGGTTGGAGTTTTTTGCTCAAGGGCATCCTATGGCCATGACATTAGGGTAAGTATGCCCAAATTTGGGGCATATCGGAGCAACTCTTATTTTTACCACTTTCCTCATGCTTTCTTTGAAATCAAATGAGGGCAAAGTGGCAAAAACAAAAGCTAGGAGTTTTTTGCACGCGGCCATCCCTTGGTAATTCCATGACGTTAGGGTAAGTATACCCCAATTTGGGGCAAATCGGAGCAACTCTTAGTTTTACCAGTTTGCCCAAGCTTTCTATGAAACCAATTGAGGGGAAAGTGGCAAAAATAAGAGGTTGGAGTTTTTTGCTTGCTGGCATTCTATGGTACTACCATTACCTTATTGTAAGTACGCCTCAACCCGGGGCGAATCGGAGCAACTCTTATTTTTTACCACTTTGCCTATACTTTGTTGGAAACCAATTGGTGGCAAAGTGGCAAAAATAAGAGGTTGGATTTTCTCGCTCGTGGGCATCCTATGGTACTACCATAACCTTATAGTAAGTACGCCCCAACCTAAGGCGAATAGGAGCATCTATTACCTTTACCACTTTGCCTATGCTTTGTAGGAAACCATTGGGGCAAAGTAGCAAAAATAAGAGGTTGGATTTTCTTGCTAACGGGCATCCTTTGGTACTACCAAGACGTTAGGGTACTTATACCCCAACCCGAGGTGAATCGGAGCAACTCTTATTTATACCACTTTGCCCATGCATTGTAGGAAACCAATTGAGGGTAAAGTGACAAAAATAAGTGGTTGTAGTTTCTTGCTCCCGGGCGTCCAATGGTACTTCCATGACCTTAGAGTAAGTATGCGCCAACCCGGGACGAATTGGAGCAGCTCTTATTTGACCACTTTGCCCTTGTTTTGTTGGAAAACAATTGAGGTCAAACTGGCGAAAATAAGAGGTTGGAATTTTTTGCTCGCGGGCAACCTTTGGTACTTCCACGACCTTAGGGTAAGTAAGCCCCAAATCGAGGCGAGTCGCAGCAACTTTTAGTTTTACCACTTTGCCCATGTTTTGTAGCAAACCAATTGAGGGCAAGGTGGCAAAAAGATGAGGTTGGAGTTTTTTGCTCGCGGGCATCCTATGGTAATACCATGACGTTAGGGTAAGTATGCCTCAATTTGGGTCAAATCGGGGCAACTCTTATTTTTACCACATTGCCCAAGCTTTCGATGAAACCAATTGAGGGCAAAGTGCCATAAATAAGAGGTTGGAGTTTTTTGCTCAAGGGCATCCTATGGCCTTGACATTAGGGTAAGTATGCCCAAATTTGGGGCATATCGGAGCAACTCTTATTTTTACCACTTTCCTCATGCTTTCTTCGAAATCAAATGAGGGCAAAGTGGCAAAAACAAAAGCTAGGAGTTTTTTGCACGCGGCCATCCCTTGGTAATTCCATGACGTTAGGGTAAGTATACCCCAATTTGGGGCAAATCGGAGCAACTCTTAGTTTTACCAGTTTGCCCAAGCTTTCTATGAAACCAATTGAGGGGAAAGTGGCAAAAATAAGAGGTTGGAGTTTTTTGCTTGCTGGCATTCTATGGTACTACCATTACCTTATTGTAAGTACGCCTCAACCCGGGGCGAATCGGAGCAACTCTTATTTTTACCACTTTGCCTATACTTTGTTGGAAACCAATTGGTGGCAAAGTGGCAAAAATAAGAGGTTGGATTTTCTCGCTCGTGGGCATCCTATGGTACTACCATAACCTTATAGTAAGTACGCCCCAACCTAAGGCGAATAGGAGCATCTATTACCTTTACCACTTTGCCTATGCTTTGTAGGAAACCAATTGGGGCAAAGTAGCAAAAATAAGAGGTTGGATTTTCTTGCTAACGGGCATCCTTTGGTACTACCAAGACGTTAGGGTACTTATACCCCAACCCGAGGTGAATCGGAGCAACTCTTATTTATACCACTTTGCCCATGCATTGTAGGAAACCAATTGAGGGTAAAGTGACAAAAATAAGTGGTTGTAGTTTCTTGCTCCCGGGCGTCCAATGGTACTTCCATGACCTTAGAGTAAGTATGCGCCAACCCGGGACGAATTGGAGCAGCTCTTATTTGACCACTTTGCCCTTGTTTTGTTGGAAAACAATTGAGGTCAAACTGGCGAAAATAAGAGGTTGGAATTTTTTGCTCGCGGGCAACCTTTGGTACTTCCACGACCTTAGGGTAAGTAAGCCCCAAATCGAGGCGAGTCGCAGCAACTTTTAGTTTTACCACTTTGCCCATGTTTTGTAGCAAACCAATTGAGGGCAAGGTGGCAAAAAGATGAGGTTGGAGTTTTTTGCTCGCGGGCATCCTATGGTAATACCATGACGTTAGGGTAAGTATGCCCCAATTTGGGGCAAATCGGAGCAACTATTATTTTTACCACTTTACCCATGCTTTCTATGAAACCAATTGAGGGCAACGTGTCAAAAATAAAGGTTGGAGTTTTTTGCTCGCGGGCATCCTATGGTAATACCATGACGATAGGGTAAGTATGCCCAAATTTGGGGCAAATCGGAGCAACTCTCATTTTTACCACTTTGCCCAAGCTTTCTTTGAAATCAGATGACAGCAAAGTGGCAAAAATAAGAGCATGGAGTTTTTTGCATGCGGCCATCCTATGGAAATACCATGACGTTAGGGTAAGTATACCCCAATTTGGGGCAAATCGGAGCAACTCTTATTTTTACCACTTTGCCGAAGCTTTATATGAAACCAATTGAGGGCAAAGTGGCAAAAATAAGAGGTTGGAGTTTTTTACTTGCTGGCATTCTATGGTACTACCATGACCTTATTGTAAGTACGCCTCAACCCGGGGCGAATCGGAGCAGCTCTGATTTTTACCACTTTGCCCATGCTTTCTATGGAAGCAATTGAGGGCGAAGTCGCCAAAATAAGAAGTTGGTGTTTTTTGCTCGCGGGCATCCTATGGTACTACCGTGACATTATAGTAAGTACGCCTCAAACCGGGGCGAATAAGAGTAACTCTTATTTTTACCACTTTGCCTATGCTTTATTGGAAACCAATTGGAGGCAATGTGGCAAAAATAAGTGGATGGATTTTCTAGCTCGCGGGCATCCTATGGTACTACCATGACCTTATGGTAAGTACGGCCCAACCTGAGGCAAATAGGAGCAACTTTTATTTTTACCACTTTGCCTATGTTTTGTAGGAAACCAGTAGGGGCAAAGTGGCTAAAATAAGAGGTTGGATTTTCTTGCTAGCGGGCATCCTATGGTACTACCAAGACGTTAGGGTAACTATACCCCAACCTGAGGCGAATCGGAGCAGCTCTTATTTATACCACTTTTCCCATGCATTGTAGAAAACCAATTGAGGGCAAAGTGACAAAAATAAGTGGTTGTAGTTTCTTGCTCGCGAGCGTCCAATGGTACTTCCATGACCTTAGTGTAAGTATGCGCCAACTTCCATGACCTTAGGGTAAGTAAGCCCCAAATCAAGGCGAGTCGCAGCAACTCTTATTTTTACCACTTTGCCCATGTTTTGTAGGAAACCAATTGAGGGAAAGGTGGCAAAAAGAAGAGGTCGGAGTTTTTTGCTCGCGGGCATCCTATGGTAATACCATGACGTTAGGGTAAGTATGCCCCAATTTGGGGCAAATCGGAACAACTCTTATTTTTACCACTTTGCCCATGCTTTCTATGAAACCAAATGAGGGCAAAGTGTAAAAAATAAGAGGTTGGAGTTTTTTGCTCGCGGGCATCCTATGGTAATACCATGATGTTAGGGTAAGTATGCCCAAATTTGGGGCAAATCGGAGCAACTCTTATTTTTACCACTTTGCCCTTGCTTTCTTTGAAATCAGATAACAGCAAAGTCGCAAAAATAAGAAGTTGAAGTTTTTTACTTGCTGGCATTCTATGGTACTACTATGACCATATTGTAAGTACGCCTCAACCCGGGACGAATCGGAGCAGCTCTGATTTTTACCACTTTGCCCATGCTTTCTATGGAACCAATTGAGGGCGATGTCCCCAAAATAAGAAGTTGGTGTTTTTTGCTCGCGGACATCCTATGGTACTACCGTGACATTATAGTAAGTACGCCCCAACCACGAGTCAATAGGAGCAACTCTTATTTATACCACATTACCCATGCTTTCAATGAAACAAATTGACGGCAAAGAGCCAAAAATAAGAGGTTGGAGTTTTTTGTTCGCGGGCATCATATTGTGCTACCATGACCTTAGGTTCAAATCGACGGGAGTCGCAGCAACTCCAATTTTTACGACTTTGCTCATGTTTTAAAGGAAACCAATTGAGGGCAAAGTGGCAAAAATAAGAGGTTGCAGTTTTTTGGTCGCGGGCATCCTATGGTAATACCATGACGTTAGGGTAAGTATTCCCCAATTTGGGAGAAAGCGGAGCAAATCTTATTTTTACCGCTTTGCCCATGCTTTCTATGAAACCAATTGTGGGCAAAGTGCCAAAAATACGACGCTGGAGTTTTTTGCTCGCGGGCATCCTATGGTAATACCATGACGTTAGGGTAAGTATGCCCAAATTGGGAGAAAATCGGAGCAACTCATATTTTTACCCCTTTGCCCATGCTTTCGATGAAACCAATTTTGGGCAAAGTGGCAAAAATAAGAGGTTGGAGTTTTTTGCTTGCTGGCATTCTATGGTACTACCATGACCGTATTGTAAGTACGCCCAACCCGGGGCAAATAAGAGGAACTCTTATTTTTACCAGTTTGCCCACGCTTTGTGGGAAACCAATTGGGGGCAAAGTGGCAAAAATAAGAGGTTGGATTTTCTTGCTAGCAGGCATCCTATGGTACTACCAAGACGTTAGGGTAAGTATACCCCAAACCGAGGTGAATCGGCGCAACTCTTATTTATACCACTTTGCCCATGCATTGTAGGAAACTAATTGACGGCAAAGTGGCAAAAATAAGTGGTTGTAGTTTCTTGCTCGTGGGCATCCTATGGTACTTCCATGACCTTAGAGTAAGTATGCGCCAACCCGGGACGAATTGAAGCAGCTCTTATTTTTACCACTTTGCCCTTGTTTTGTTGGAAACCAATTGAGGGCAAAGTGGCAAAAATAAGAGGTTGGAGTTTTTTGCTCGCGGTCATCCTATGGTAATACCTTGACTTAGAGTAAGTATGCCCCAATTTGGTCCAAATCAGAGCAACTCTTATTTTTATCACTTTGCCCATGCTTTCAATGAAACAAATTGACGGCAAAGAGCCAAAAATAAGAGGTTGGAGTTTTTTGTTCGCGGGCATCCTATTGTGCTACCATGACCTTACGTTCAAATCGAGGGGAGTCGCAGCAACTCCTATTTTTACCACTTTGCCCATGTTTTGAAGGAAACCAGTTGAGGGCAAAGTGGCAAAAATAAGAGGTTGCAGGTTTTTGGTTGCGGGCATCCTATGGATATACCATGACGTTAGGGTAAGTATTCCCCAATTTGGGGCAAAGCGGAGCAACTCTTATTTTTACCGCTTTGCCCATGCTTTCTATGAACCCAATTGTGGGCATGCTTTGCCAAAACCCTTTGCCCATGGTTATGAACCCAATTGTGGGCAAAGTGCCAAAAATACGAGGTTGGAGTTTTTTGCTCGCGGGCATCCTATGGTAATACCATGACGTTAGGGTAAGTATGCCCAAATTTGGGGCAAATTCGAGCAACTCATATTTTTACCCCTCTGCCCATGCTTCTATGAAACAAATTGAGGGCAAAGTGGCAAAAATAAGAGGTTGGAGTTTTTTGCTTGCTGGCATTCTATGGTACTACCATTACCTTATTGTAAGTACGCCTCAACCCGGGGCGAATCGGAGCAACTCTTATTTTTACCACTTTGCCTATACTTTGTTGGAAACCAATTGGTGGCAAAGTGGCAAAAATAAGAGGTTGGATTTTCTCGCTCGTGGGCATCCTATGGTACTACCATAACCTTATAGTAAGTACGCCCCAACCTGAGGCGAATAGGAGCATCTATTACCTTTACCACTTTGCCTATGCTTTGTAGGAAACCAATTGGGGCAAAGTGGCAAAAATAAGAGGTTGGAGTTTCTTGCTATCGGGCATCCTTTGGTACTACCAAGACGTTAGGGTACTTATACCCCAACCCGAGGTGAATCGGTGCAACTCTTATTTATACCACTTTGCCCATGCATTGTAGGAAACCAATTGAGGGTAAAGTGACAAAAATAAGTGGTTGTAGTTTCTTGCTCCCGGGCGTCCAATGGTACTTCCATGACCTTAGAGTATGCGCCAACCCGGGACGAATTGGAGCAGCTCTTATTTGACCACTTTGCCCTTGTTTTGTTGGAAAACAATTGAGGTCAAACTGGCGAAAATAAGAGGATGGAATTTTTTGCTCGCGGGCATCCTTTGGTACTTCCACGACCTTAGGGTAAGTAAGCCCCAAATCGAGGCGAGTCGCAGCAACTTTTAGTTTTACCACTTTGCCCATGTTTTGTAGCAAACCAATTGAGGGCAAGGTGGCAAAAAGATGAGGTTGGAGTTTTTTGCTCGCGGGCATCCTATGGTAATACCATGACGTTAGGGTAAGTATGCCCCAATTTGGGGCAAATCGGAGCAACTTTTATTTTTACCACTTTGCCCATGCTTTCTATGAAACCAATTGAGGGCAACGTGTCAAAAATAAAGGTTGGAGTTTTTTGCTCGCGGGCATCCTATAGTAATACCATGACGATAGGGTAAGTATGCCCAAATTTGGGGCAAATCGGAGCAACTCTCATTTTTACCACTTTGCCCAAACTTTCTTTGAAATCAGATGACAGCAAAGTGGCAAAAATAAGAGCATGGAGTTTTTTGCATGCGGCCATCCTATGGAAATACCATGACGTTAGGGTAAGTATACCCCAATTTGGGGCAAATCGGAGCAACTCTTATTTTTACCACTTTGCCGAAGCTTTATATGAAACCAATTGAGGGCAAAGTGGCAAAAATAAGAGGTTGGAGTTTTTTACTTGCTGGCATTCTATGGTACTACCATGACCTTATTGTAAGTACGCCTCAACCCAGGGCAAATCGGAGCAGCTCTGATTTTTACCACTTTGCCCATTTTTTCTATGGAACCAATTGAGGGCGAAGTCGCCAAAATAAGAAGTTGGTGTTTTTTGCTCGCGGGCATCCTATGGTACTACCGTGACATTATAGTAAGTACGCCTCAAACCGGGGCGAATAAGAGTAACTCTTATTTTTACCACTTTGCCTATGCTTTATTGGAAACCAATTGGAGGCAATGTGGCAAAAATAAGTGGATGGATTTTCTAGCTCGCGGGCATCCTATGGTACTACCATGACCTTATGGTAAGTACGGCCCAACCTGAGGCAAATAGGAGCAACTTTTATTTTTACCACTTTGCCTAGGTTTTGTAGGAAACCAGTAGGGGCAAAGTGGCTAAAATAAGAGGTTGGATTTTCTTGCTAGCGGGCATCCTATGGTACTACCAAGACGTTAGGGTAACTATACCCCAACCTGAGGCGAATCGGAGCAGCTCTTATTTGTACCACTTTTCCCATGCATTGTAGAAAACCAATTGAGGGCAAAGTGACAAAAATAAGTGGTTGTAGTTTCTTGCTCGCGAGCGTCCAATGGTACTTCCATGACCTTAGTGTAAGTATGCGCCAACTTCCATGACCTTAGGGTAAGTAAGCCCCAAATCGAGGGGAGTCGCAGCAACTCTTATTTTTACCACTTTGCCCATGTTTTGTATGAAACCAAATGAGGGAAAGGTGGCAAAAAGAAGAGGTCGGAGTTTTTTGCTCGCGGGCATCCTATGGTAATACCATGACGTTAGGGTAAGTATGCCCCAATTTGGGGCAAATCGGAACAACTCTTATTTTTACCACTTTGCCCATGCTTTCTATGAAACCAAATGAGGGCAAAGTGTAAAAAATAAGAGGTTGGAGTTTTTTGGTCGCGGGCATCCTATGGTAATACCATGATGTTAGGGTAAGTATACCCAAATTTGGGGCAAATCGGAGCAACTCTTATTTTTACCACTTTGCCCTTGCTTTCTTTGAAATCAGATAACAGCAAAGTCGCAAAAATAAGAAGTTGAAGTTTTTTACTTGCTGGCATTCTATGGTACTACCATGACCATATTGTAAGTACGCCTCAACCCGGGACGAATCGGAGCAGCTCTGATTTTTACCACTTTGCCCATGCTTTCTATGGAACCAATTGAGGGCGATGTCCCCAAAATAAGAAGTTGGTGTTTTTTGCTTGCGGACATCCTATGGTACTACCGTGACATTATAGTAAGTACGCCCCAACCACGAGTCAATAGGAGCAACTCTTATTTATACCACATTACCCATGCTTTCAATGAAACAAATTGACGGCAAAGAGCCAAAAATAAGAGGTTGGAGTTTTTTGTTCGCGGGCATCGTATTGTGCTACCATGACCTTAGGTTCAAAGCGACGGGAGTCGCAGCAACTCCAATTTTTACGACATTGCTCATGTTTTGAAGGAAACCAATTGAGGGCAAAGTGGCAAAAATAAGAGGTTGCAGTTTTTTGGTCGCGGGCATCCTATGGTAATACCATGACGTTAGGGTAAGTATTCCCCAATTTGGGAAAAAGCGGAGCAACTCTTATTTTTACCGGTTTGCCCATGCTTTCTATGAAACCAATTGTGGGCAAAGTGCCAAAAATACGACGCTGGAGTTTTTTGCTCGCGGGCATCCTATGGTAATACCATGACGTTAGGGTAAGTATGCCCAAATTGGGAGAAAATCGGAGCAACTCATATTTTTACCCCTTTGCCCATGCTTTCGATGAAACCAATTTTGGGCAAAGTGGCAAAAATAAGAGGTTGGAGTTTTTTGCTTGCTGGCATTCTATGGTACTACCATGACCGTATTGTAAGTACGCCCAACCCGGGGCAAATAGGAGGATCTCTTATTTTTACCAGTTTGCCCACGCTTTGTGGGAAACCAATTGGGGGCAAAGTGGCAAAAATAAGAGGTTGGATTTTCTTGCTAGCGGGCATCCTATGGTACTACCAAGACGTTAGGGTATGTATACCCCAAACCGAGGTGAATCGGCGCAACTCTTATTTATACCACTTTGCCCATGCATTGTAGGAAACTAATTGACGGCAAAGTGGCAAAAATAAGTGGTTGTAGTTTCTTGCTCGTGGGCATCCTATGGTACTTCCATGACCTTAGAGTAAGTATGCGCCAACCCGGGACGAATTGAAGCAGCTCTTATTTTTACCACTTTGCCCTTGTTTTGTTGGAAACCAATTGAGGGCAAAGTGGCAAAAATAAGAGGTTGGAGTTTTTTGCTCGCGGTCATCCTATGGTAATACCTTGACTTAGAGTAAGTATGCCCCAATTTGGTCCAAATCAGAGCAACTCTTATTTTTATCACTTTGCCCATGCTTTCAATGAAACAAATTGACGGCAAAGAGCCAAAAATAAGATGTTGGAGTTTTTTGTTCGCGGGCATCCTATTGTGCTACCATGACCTTACGTTCAAATCTAGGGGAGTCGCAGCAACTCCTATTTTTACCACTTTGCCCATGTATTGAAGGAAACCAGTTGAGGGCAAAGTGGCAAAAATAAGAGGTTGCAGTTTTTTGGTTGCGGGCATCCTATGGATATACCATGACGTTAGGGTAAGTATTCCCCAATTTGGGGCAAAGCGGAGCAACTCTTATTTTTACCGCTTTGCCCATGCTTTCTATGAACCCAATTGTGGGCAAAGTGCCAAAAATACGAGGTTGGAGTTTTTTGCTCGCGGGCATCCTATGGTAATACCATGACGTTAGGGTAAGTATGCCCAAATTTGGGGCAAATTGGAGCAACTCATATTTTTACCCCTCTGCCCATGCTTCTATGAAACAAATTGAGGGCAAAGTGGCAAAAATAAGAGGTTGGAGTTTTTTGCTTGCTGGCATTCTATGGTACTTCCATGACCGTATTGTAAGTACGCCCAACCCGGGGCAAATAGGAGGAACTCTTATTTTTACCAGTTTGCCCATGCTTTGTGGGAAACCAATTGGGGGCAAACTGGCAAAAATAAGAGGTTGGATTTTCTTGCTAGCGGGCATCCTATGGTACTACCAAGACGTTAGGGTAAGTATACCCCAAACCGAGGTGAATCGGAGCAACCCTTATTTATTCCACTTTGCCCATGCAATGTAGGAAACCAATTGAGGGGTAAAGTGGCAAAAATAAGAGGTTGGATTTTCTTGCTAGCGGGCATCCTATGGTACTACCAAGACGTTAGGGTAAGTATACCCCAAACCGAGGTGAATCGGAGCAACCCTTATTTATTCCACTTTGCCCATGCATTGTAGGAAACCAAATGAGGGGTAAAGTGGCAAAAATAAGAGGTTGGATTTTCTTGCTAGCGGGCATCCTATGGTACTACCAAGGCGTTAGGGTCCGTATACCCCAACCCGAGGCGAATCGGAGCAACGCTTATTTATACCACTTTGCCCATGCGTTGTAGGAAACCAATTGAGGGCAAAGTGGCAAAAATAAGTGGTTGTAGTTTCTTGCTCGCGGCCGTCCTATGGTACTTTCATGAACTTAGAGTAAGTATGCGCCAACCCGGGACGAATTGGAACAGCTCTTATTTTTCCTACTTTGCCCATGTTTTCTTGGAAAACAATTGAGGGCAAAGTGGCAAAAATAAGAGGTTAGAGTTTTTTGCTCGCGGTCATCCTATGGTAATACCTTGACGTTAGTGTAAGTATGCCCCAATTTGGTCCAAATTGGAGCAACTCTTATTTTTACCACTTTGCCCATGCTTTCATTGAAACAAATTGACGGCAAAGAGCCAAAAATAAGAGGTTAGAGTTTTTTGTTCGCGGGCATCCTATTGTGCTACCATGACCTTAGGTTCAAATCGAAGGGAGTCGCAGCAACTCCTATTTTTACCATTTTGCCCATGTTTTGAAGGAAACCAGTTGAGGGCAAAGTGGCAAAAATAAGAGGTTGCAGTTTTTTGGTCGCGGGCATCCTATGGATATACCATGACGTTAGGGTAAGTATTCCCCAATTTGGGGCAAAGCGGAGCAACTCTTATTTTTACCGCTTTGCCCATGCTTTCTATGAAACCAATTGTGGGCAAAGTGCGAAAAATACGAGGTTGGAGATTTTACTTCGCGGGCATCCTATGGTAATACCATGACGTTAGGGTAAGTATGCCCAAATTTGGGGCAAATCGGAGCAACTCATTTTTACCGCTTTGCCCATGCTTTCTATGAAACAAATTGAGGGCAAACTGGTAAAAATAAGAGGTTGGAGTTTTTTGCTTGCTGGCATTCTATGGTACTTCCATGACCGTATTGTAAGTATGCCCAACCCGGGGCAAATAGGAGGAACTCTTATTTTTACCAGTTTGCCCATGCTTTGTGGGAAACCAATTGGGGGCAAACTGGCAAAAATAAGAGGTTGGATTTTCTTGCTAGCGGGCATCCTATGGTACTACCAAGGCGTTAGGGTCATTATACCCCAACCCGAGGCGAATTGGAGCAACGCTTATTTATACCACTTTGCCCATGCATTGTAGGAAACCAATTGAGGGCAAAGTGGCAAAAATAAGAGGTTGTAGTTTCTTGCTCGCGGCCGTCCTATGGTACTGTCATGACCTTAGAGTGAGTATGCGCCAACCCGGGACGAATTGGAGCAGCTCTTATTTTTACTACTTTGCCCTTGTTCTGTTGGAAACCAATTGAGGGCAAAGTGGCAAAAATAAGAGGTTGGAATTTTTTGCTCGCGGTCATCCTATGGTAATACCTTGACGTTAGAGTAAGTATGCCCCAATTTGGTCCAAATCGGAGCAACTCTTATTTTTACCACTTTGTCTACGCTTTCAATGAAACAAATTGAGGGCAAAGAGCCAAAAATATGAGGTTGGAAATTTTTGTTCGCGGGCATCCTATTGTACTACCATGACCTTAGGTTCAAATCGAGGGGACTCGCAGCAACTCTTATTTTTACCACTTTGCCCATGTTTTGAAGGAAACCAATTGAGGGCAAAGTGGCAAAAATAAGAGGTTGCAGTTTTTTGGTCGCGGGCATCCTATGGTAATACCATGACGTTAGGGTAAGTATTCCCCAATTTGGGGCAAAGCGGAGCAACTCTTATTTTTACCACTTTGCCCATACTTTCTATGAAACCAATTGTGGGCAAAGTGCCAAAAATACGAGGTTGGAGTTTTTTGCTCGTGGCCATCCTATGGTAATACCATGACGTTTGGGTAAGTATACCCCAATTTGGGGCAAATCGGAGCAACTCTTATTTTTACCAATTTGTCCATGCTTTCTATGAAACCAATTGTGGGCAAGGTGGCAAAAAAAAGAGGTTGAAGTTTTTTGCTCGCTGGCATTCTTTGGTACTACCATGACCGTATTGTAAGTACGCCCCAACCCGAGGCGAATAGGACCAACTCTTATGTTTACCACTTTGCCTATGCTTTGTAGGAAACCACTTGGGGGTAAAGTGGCAAAAATAAGAGGTTGGATTTTCTTGCTAGCTGGCATCCTATGGTACTACCAAGACGTTAGGGTCAGTATAACCCAACCCGAGGCGAATTGGAGCGACGCTTATTTATACCACTTTGCCCATGCATTGTAGGAAACCAATTGAGGGCAAAGTGGCAAAAATAAGTGGTTGTAGTTTCTTGCTCGCGGCTGTCCTATGGTACTTCCATGACCTTAGAGTAAGTATGCGCCAACCCGGGACGAATTGGAGCAGCTCTTATTTTTACTACTTTGCCCTTGTTTTGTTGGAAACCAATTGAGGGCAAAGTGGCAAAAATAAGAGGTTGGAGTTTTTTGCTCGCGGTCATCCTATGGTAATACCTTGACGTTAGAGTATGTATGCCCCAATTTGGTCCAAATCGGAGCAACTCTTATTTTTACCACTTTGCCCATGCTTTCAATGAAACAAATTGAGGGAAAAGAGCCAAAAATAAGAGGTTGGAGTTTTTTGTTCGCGGGCATCCTATTGTGCTACCATGACCTTAGGTTCAAATCGAGGGGAGTCGCAGCAACTCCTATTTTTACCACTTTGCCCATGTTTTGAAGGAAACCAGTTGAGGGCAAAGTGGCAAAAATAAGAGGTTGCAGTTTTTTGGTCGCGGGCATCCTATGGCAATACCATGACGTTAGGGTAAGTATTCCCCAATTTGGGGCAAAGCGGAGCAACTCTTATTTTTACCCCTTTGCCCATACTTTCTATGAAACCAATTGTGGGCAAAGTGCCAAAAATAAGAGATTGGAGTTTTTTGCTCGTGGCCATCCTATGGTAATACCATGACGTTTGGGTAAGTATACCCCAATTTGGGGCAAATCGGAGCAACTCTTATTTTTACCAATTTGTCCATGCTTTCTATGAAACCAATTGTGGGCAAGGTGGCAAAAAAAAGAGGTTGAAGTTTTTTGCTCGCTGGCATTCTTTGGTACTACCATGACCGTATTGTAAGTACGCCCCAACCCAAGGCGAATAGGACCAACTCTTATGTTTACCACTTTGCCTATGCTTTGTATGAAACCAATTGGGGGTAAAGTGGCAAAAATAAGAGGTTGGATTTTCTTGCTAGCTGGCATCCTATGGTACTACCAAGACGTTAGGGTCAGTATACCCCAACCCAAGGCGAATTGGAGCGACGCTTATTTATACCACTTTGCCCATGCATTGTAGGAAACCAATTGAGGGCAAAGTGGCAAAAATAAGTGGTTGTAGTTTCTTGCTCGCGGCTGTCCTATGGTACTTCCATGACCTTAGAGTAAGTATGCGCCAACCCGGGACGAATTGGAGCAGCTCTTATTTTTACTACTTTGCCCTTGTTTTGTTGGAAACCAATTGAGGGCAAAGTGGCAAAAATAAGAGGTTGGAGTTTTTTGCTCGCGGTCATCCTATGGTAATACCTTGACGTTAGAGTAAGTATGCCCCAATTTGGTCCAAATTGGAGCAACTCTTATTTTTACCACTTTGCCCATGCTTTCAATGAAACAAATTGAGGGAAAAGAGCCAAAAATAAGAGGTTGGAGTTTTTTGTTCGCGGGCATCCTATTGTGCTACCATGACCTTAGGTTCAAATCGAGGGGAGTCGCAGCAACTCCTATTTTTACCACTTTGCCCATGTTTTGAAGGAAACCAGTTGAGGGCAAAGTGGCAAAAATAAGAGGTTGCAGTTTTTTGGTCGCGGGCATCCTATGGTACTACCTTGACGTTAGGGTAAGTATTCCCCAATTTGGGGCAAAGCGGAGAAACTCTTATTTTTACCGCATTGCCCATGCTATCTATGAAACTAATTGTGGGCAAAGTGCCAAAAATATGAGGTTGGATTTTTTTGCTCGCGGGCATCCTTTGGCAATGCCATCACGTTAGGGTAAGTATGCCCAAATTTGGGGCAAATCGGAGCAACTCATATTTTTACCCCTTTGCCCATGCTTTCTATGAAACCAATTGAGGGCAAAGTGGCAAAAATAAGATGTTGGAGTTTTTTGCTTGCTGGCATTCTATGGTACTACCATGACCGTATTGTAAGTTCGCCCAATCCGGGGCAAAAAGGAGGAACTCTTATTTTTACCAGTTTTCCCATGCTTTGTGGGAAACCAATTGGGGGTAAAGTGGCAAAAATAAGAGGTTGGATTTTCTTGCTAGCGGGCATCCTATGGTACTACCAAGACGTTAGGATAAGTATGCACCAACCCGGGACGAAATGAAGCAGCTCTTATTTTTACCACTTTGCCCTTGTTTTGATGGAAACCAATGGAGGGCAAAGTGGCAAAAATAAGAGGTTGGAGTTTATTGCTTACAGGCATCCTATGGTACTACAATGACCTTGGGGTAAGTATGCCCCAAATCAGGACAAATTGGAGCCGCTCTTATTTTTACCACTTTGCACATGTTTTGTTGGAAACCAATTGAGGGCGAAGTGGCAAAAATAAGAGGTTGGAGTTTTTTGCTCGCATGCATCCTATCGTACTCCCGTGCTTTCTATAGTACTCCCATGTTGGAAAGTGTGCCCCAACGCGGGGCGAATCGGAGCAACACTTATTTTTACCACTTTGCCCATGTTTCTATAGAACCAATTGAGGGCAAAGTGGCAAAAATACGAGGTTGGAGTTTATCGCTCGCGGCCATCCATTTGGTAATACCATGACGTTAGAGTAAGTATGCCCCAATTTGGTCCAAATCAGAGCAACTCTTATTTTTTCCACTTTGCCCATGTTTTCAATGAAACAAATTGAGGGCAAAGAGCCAAAAATAAGAGGTTGGAGTTTTTTGTTCGCGGGCATCCTATTGTACTACCATGACCTTAGGTTCAAATCGAGGGGAGTCGCAGCAACTCTTATTTTTACCACTTTGCTCATGTTTTGGAGGAAACCAATTGAGGGCAAAGTGGCAAAAATAAGAGGTTGCAGTTTTTTGGTCGCGGGCATCCTATGGTAATACCATGACGTTAGGGTAAGTATTCCCCAATTTGGGAAAAAGCGGAGCAACTCTTATTTTTACCGCTTTGCCCATGCTTTTTATGAAACCAATTGTGGGCAAAGTGCCAAAAATACGAGGTTGGAGTTTTTTGCTCGCGGGCATCCTATAGTAATACCATGACGTTAGGGTAAGTATGCCCAAATTGGGGGAAAATCGGAGCAACTCATATTTTTACCCCTTTGCCCATGCTTTCTATGAAACCAATTTAGGGCAAAGTGGCAAAAATAAGAGGTTGGAGTTTTTTGCTCGCGGCCATCTTATGGTAATACCATGACGTTAGGGTAAGTATACCCCAATTTGGGGCAAATCGGAGCAACTCTTACTTTTACCACATTGCCCATGCTTTCTATGAAACCAATTGAGGGCAAAGTGGCAAAAATAAGAGGTTGGAGTTTTTTGCTTCCTGGCATTCTATGGTACTACCATGACCTTATTGTAAGTTCGCCCTAACCCGAGGCGAATAGGAGCAATTCTTATTTTTACCACTTTGCCTATGCTTTGTTGGAAACCAATTGGGGACAAAGTGGCAAAAATAAGCGGTTGGCATCCTATGGTACTACTAAGACATTAGGGTAAGTATACCCCAACCCGAGGCGAATTGGAGCAACTCTTATCTATACCACTTTGCCCATGCATTGTAGGAAACCAATTGAGGGCAAAGTGGCAAAAATAAGAGGTTGGAGTTTTTTGCTCGGAGGCATCCTATGGTAATACCATGACGTTTGGGTAAGTATGCCCAAATTTGGGGCAAATCGGAGCAACTCTTATTTTTACCACCTTGCCCATGCTTCATATGAAACCAATTGAGGGCAACGTGTCAAAAATAAGAGGTTGGAGTTTTTTACTCGCAAGCATTCAATGGTAATACCATGACGTTAGGGTAAGTATGCCCCAATTTGGGGCAAATCGGGGCAACTCTAATTTTTACCACTTTGCCCATGCTTTCTATAAAACCAATTGTGGGCAAAGTGTCAAAAATAAGAGGTTGGAGTATTTTGCTCGCGGGCATCCTATGGTAATACCATGACGTTATGGTAAGTATGCCCAAATTTGGGGCAAATCGGAGCAACTCTTATTTTTACCACTTCGCCCACTCTTTCTTTGAAACCAATTGAGGGCAAAGTGGCAAAAATACGTGGCTGGAGTTTTTTGCTCACGGCCATCCTATGGTAATACCATGACGTTGGGATAAGTATACCCCAATTTGGGGCAAATCGGAGCAACTCTTATTTTTACCACTTTGCCCATGCTTTCTATGAAACCAATTCTGGGCAAAGTGGCAAAAAAAAGAGGTTGAAGTTTTTTGCTCACTGGCATTCTTTTGTACTACCATGACCGTATTGTAAGTACGCCCCAACCCGAGGCGAATAGGACCAACTCTTATTTTTACCACTTTGCCTATGCTTTGTAGGAAACCAATTGGGGGTAAAGTGGCAAAAATAAGTGGTTGGAGTTTTTTGCTCGCGGGCGTCCAATGGTACTTCCATGACCTTAGAGTAAGTATGCGCCAACCTGGGACAAATTGGCGCAATTGACAGCAAAGTGGCAAAACTTTGAGGTTGGAGTCTTTTGCTCGCGGGCATCATATGGTACTACCATGTCCATTGGGTAAGTATGCCCCAAATAGAGGCGAGTCGCAGCAACTCTTATTTTTACCACTTTGCCCATGTTTTGTAGGAAACCAATTGTGGGCAAAGTGGGAAAAATAAGAGGTTGTAGTTTTTTGCTCACGGGCATCCTATTGTAATACCATGACGTTAGGGTAAGTATGCCCCAATTTGGGGCAAATCGGAGCAACTCCAATATTTACCACATTGCCTATGCTTTCTTTGAAACCAATTGAGGGCAAAGTGGCAAAAATAAGAGGCTGCAGTTTTTTGGTCGCGGCCGTCCTATGGTAATACCATGACGTTAGGGTAAGTATGCCCCAATTTGGGGCAAATCGGGGCAACTCTTATTTTTACCACTTTACCCATGTTTTCTATCAAGCCAATTGAGGGCAAAGTGCCAAAAATAAGAGGTTGGAGTTTTTTGCTCGCAGGCATCCAATGGTAATACCATGACGTTAGGGTAAGTATGCCCAAATTTGGGGCAAATCGAAGCAACTCTTATTTTTACGACTTTGCCTATGCTTTCTATGAAACCAATTGAAGGCAAAGTGGCAAAAATAAGAGGTTGGAGTTTTTTGCTCGCGGCCATCTTATGGTAATACCATGACGATAGGGTAAGTATACCCCAATTTGGGGCAAATCGGAGCAACTCTTACTTTTACCACTTTGCCCATGCTTTCTATGAAACCAATTGAGGGCAAAGTGGCAAAAATAAGAGGTTGGAGTTTTTTGCTTCCTGGCATTCTATGGTACTACCATGACCTTATTGTAAGTTTGCCTTAACCCGGGGCGAATAGGAGCAACTCTTATTTTTACCACTTTGCCTATGCTTTGTTGGAAACCAATTGGGGACAAAGTGGCAAAAATAAGAGGTTGGCATCCTATGGTACTACTAAGACGTTAGGGTAAGTATACCCCAACACGAGGCGAATCGGAGCAACTCTTATCTATACCACTTTGCCCATGCATTGTAGGAAACCAATTGAGGGCAAAGTGGCAAAAATAAGAGGTTAGAGTTTTTTGCTCGCAGGCATCCTATGGTAATACCATGACGTTTGGGTAAGTATGCCCAAATTTGGGGCAAATCGGAGCAACTCTTATTTTTACCACCTTGCCCATGCTTTCTATCAAACCAATTGAGGGCAACGTGTCAAAAATAAGAGGTTGGAGTTTTTTGCTCGCAGGCATTCAACGGTAATACCATGACGTTAGGGTAAGTATGCCCCAATTTGTGGCAAATCGAGGCAACTCTTATTTTTACCACTTTACCCATGCTTTCTATCAAACCAATTGAGGGCAAAGTGCCAAAAATAAGAGGTTGGAGTTTTTTGCTCGCGGCCTTCCTATGGTAATACCATGACGTTAGGGTAAGTATACCCCAATTTGGGGCAAATCGGAGCAACTCTTACTTTTACCACTTTGCCCATGCTTTCTATGAAACCAATTGAGGGCAAAGTGGCAAAAATAAGAGGTTGGAGATTCTTGCTCGCGGGCATCCTACGGTACTTCCATGAACTTAGAGTAAGTTTGTGCCAACCGAGGACGAATTGGAGCAGCTCTTATTTTTACCACTTTGCCCTTATTTTGTTGGAAACCAATTGAGGGTAAAGTGGCAAAAATAAGAGATTGGAGTTTTTTGCTCGCGGGCGTCCCATGGTAATACCATGACGTTAGGGTAAGTATGCCCCAATTTGGGATAAATCAGAGCAACTCTTATTTTTACCACCTCGCCCATGCTTTCTAGGAAACCAACCAATTGAGGGCAAAGTGGCAAAAATAAGTGGTTGGAGTTTTTTGCTTGCTGGCATTCTATGGTACTACCATGACCTTATTGTAAGTACACCCCAACCCGGGGCGACTAGGAGCAACTCTAATTTTTACCACTTTGCCTATGCTTTGTAGGAAACCAATTGGGGGCAAAGTGGCAAAAACAACAGGTTGGATTTTCTTGCTAGCGGGCATCCTATGGTACTACCAAGATGTTAGGGTAAGTATAACCCAACTCGAGGCGAATCGAAGCAACTCTTATTTATACCACTTTGCCCATGCATTGTAGGAAATAAATTGCGGGCAAAGTGGCAAAAATAAGAGGAATGAGTTTTTTGCTAGCTGGCATCCTATGGTACTCCCACGACCTTTTGGTATGTATGCCCCAACCTGGGGCGAATCGGAGCAACTCTTGTTTTTCCACTTTGCCCATGCTTTCTATAGAACCAATTGAGGGCAAAGTGGCAGAAACAAGAGGTTGGAGTTTATTGCTCGCGGTAAGTATGCCCTAAATCGGGGTGAGTCGCTGCAACTCTTATTTTTACCACTTTGCTCATGTTTTGTAGGAAACCAATTCAGGGCAAAAAGGCGAAAATAAGAGGTTGGATTTTTTGCCTATAGTAATACCATGACGTTAGGGTACGTATACCCCAATTTGGGGCAAATCAGAGCAACTCTTATTTTTACCACCTTGCCCATGCATTCCATGAAACCAATTGAGGGCAATGTGGCAAAAATAAGAGGTTGGAGTTTCTTGCTCGGGGGCGTCCTATGGTACTTGCATGACCATAGAGTAAGTATGCGCCATCCCGGGACAAATTGGAGCAGCTCTTATTTTTACCACTTTGCCCATGTTTTGTTGGAAACCAATTGAGAGCAAAGTGGCAAAAATAAGAGGTTGGAGTTTTTTGCTCGCATGCATCCTCTGGTACTCCCATGACCTTTTGGTAAGTATGCCCCAACCCAGGGTGACTCGGAGCAACTTTTATTTTTACCACTTTGCCAATACTTTCTACAGAACCAATTGAGGGGAAAGTGGCAAAAATAAGAGGTTGGAGTTTCTTGCTCGCGGGCATTTTATTGTACTCCCACGACCTTTTGGTAAGTATGCCCCAACCCGGGATGACAAAGAGGAACTCTTATTTTTACCACTTTGCCTATGCTTTCTATAGAATCAATTGAGGGCAAAGTGGCAAAAATAAGAGGTTAGAGTTTATTGCTCGCGGGCATCCTATGGTAATACCATGACGTTTGGGTAAGTATGCCCAAATTTGGGGCAAATCGGAGCAACTCTTATTATTACCACTTTGCCCATGCTTTCTATCAAACCAATCGAGGGCAAAGTGGCAAAAATAAGAGGTTGGAGTTTTTTGCTCGCAGCCATCCTATGGTAATAACATGACGTTAGGGTAAGTATACCCCAATTTGGGGCAAATCGGAGCAACTCTAATTTTTACCACTTTGCCTATGCTTTGTAGGAAACCAATTAGGGGCAAAGTGGAAAAAAGAAGAGGTTTGATTTTCTTTCTCGCGGGCAGCCTATGGTATTACCAAGACGTTAGGGCAAGTATACACCAACCCAAGGCGAATCGAAGCAACTATTATTTATGCAACTTTGCCCATGCATTGTAGGAAACAAATTCAGGGCAAAGTGGCAAAAATAAGAGGTTGGAGTTTCTTGCTCGCGGCCGTCCTATGGTACTTCCATGACCTTAGAGTAAGTATGCGCCAACCCGGGATGAATTTCAGCAACTCTTATTTTTACCACTTTGCCCTTGTTTTGTTGGAAACCAATTGAGGGCAAAGTGGCAAAAATAAGAGGTTGGAGTTTTTTGCTCGCGGGCATCCTTTGGTACTACCATGACCTTAGGGTAAGTATGCCCCAAATCGAGGCGAGTTGCAGCAACTCTTATTTTTACCACGTTGCCCATGTTTTGTAGGAAACCAATTGAGGGCAAGGTGGCAAAAAGAAGAGGTTGGATGTTTTTGCTCGCGGGCATCCTATGCTAATACCATGACGTTCGGGTAAGTATACCCCAATTTGGGAAAATCGGAGCAACTCTTATTTTTACCACTTTGCCAATGCTTTCTATGAAACCAATAGAGGGCAAAGTGGCAAATATAAGAGGTTGGAGTTTTTTGCTCGCGGGCGTCCTATGGTGCTTGCATGACCTTAGAGTAAGTATGCGCCAACCCGAGACGAATTGGAGCAGCACTTATTTTTACCACTTTGCCCATGTTTTGTTGGAAACTACTTGAGGGCAAAGTTGCAAAAATAAGAGGTTGGAGTTTTTTGCTCGCATGCATCCAATGGTACTCCCATGACCTTTTGGTAAGTATGCCCCAACCCGGGACCAATCTCCGCAACACTTATTTTTAACACTTTGCCCATGCTTTCAATAGAACCAATTGAGGGCAAAGTGGCAAAAATAACAGGATGGAGTTTATTGCTCGCGGGCATCTTATAGTACTCCCATGACCTTTTGGTAAGTATGCCCCAACCCCGGCCGAATCGGAGCAACTCTTATTTTTACCACTTTGCCCATGCTTTCTATAGAACCAATTGAGGGCAAAGTGGACAAAATAAGAGGTTGGAGTTTATTACTCGCGGGCAACCTATGGTACTACCATGACCTTAGAGTAAGTATGCCCCAAATCGGGGCGAGTCATTGCAACTCTTATTTTTACCACTTTACCCATGTTATGTAGGACAACAATTGAGGACAAACTGTCAAAAATAAGAGGTTGGAGTTTTTTGCTCGCGGGCATCCTATGGTAATATCATGCCGTTAGAGTAAGTATACCCCAATTTGGGGCAAATCGGAGCAACTCTTATTTTTACCACTTTGTCCACGCTTTCTATGAAACCAATTGAGGGAAAAGTGGCAAAAATAAGAGGTTAGAGTTTATTACTCATGGGCAACCTATGGTACTACAATGACCTTAGGTAAGTATCCCCCAAATCGGGGCGAGTCGCAGCAACTCTTATTTTTACCACTTTGCCCATGTTATGTAGGATAACAATTGAGGCGAACTGTCAAAAATAAGAGAATGGAGTTTTTTTTGCTCGCGGACATCCTATGGTAATATCAGGACGTTAGGGTAAGTATACCCCAATTTGGGGCAAATCGGAGCAACTCTTATTTTTACCACTCTGGCCATGCTTTCTATAGAACCAATTGAGGGCAAAGTGGCAAAAATAAGAGGTTGAAGTTTTTTGCACGCGGGCACCGTATCGTACTCCCATCGCCTTTTGGAAAGTATGCCCCAACCCGAGGCTAATCGGAGCAACTGTTATTTTTACCACCTTGCCCATGCTTTCTATAGAACCAATTGAGGGCAAAGTTGCGAAATAAGAGGTTGGAGTTTATTACTCGCAGGCAACCTATGGTACTACCATGACCTTAGGGTATGTATGCCCCAAATCGGGGCGAGTCGCAGCAACTCTTATTTTTACCACTTTGCCCATGTTAGGTAGGAAAACAATTGATGGCAAACTGTAAAAAATAAGGGGTTGGAGTTTTTTGCTGCGCGGGCATCCTATGGTAATATCATGACGTTAGGGTATGTATACCCCAATTTGGGGCAAATCGGAGCAACTCTTATTTTTACCACTTTGCCCACGCTTTCTTTGAGACCAATTGAGGGAAAAGTGGCAAAAATAAGATGTTGGAGTTTATTACTTGCGGGCAACCTATGGTACTACCTTGACGTTAGGGTAAGTAAACCCCAATTTGGGGCAAATCGGAGCAACTCTTATTTTTACCATTTTGCCAACGCTTTCTATGAAACCAATAGAGGGAAAAGTGGCAAAAATAAAAGGTTGGAGCTTTTTGCTCGCGGGCATCTTATAGTACTCCCATGACCTTTTGGTAAGTGTGCCCCAAACCCAGCCGAATCGAGCCAACTCTTATTTTTACCACTTTGCCCATGCTTTCTATAGAACCAATTGAGGGCAAAGTGGACAAAATAAGATGTTGGAGTTTATTACTCGCGGGCAACCTATGGTACTACCATGACCTTAGAGTAAGTATGCCCCAAATCGGAGCGAGTCATTGCAACTCTTATTTTTACCACTTTACCCATGTTATGTAGGACAACAATTGAGGACAAACTGTCAAAAATAAGAGGTTGGAGTTTTTTGCTCGCGGGCATCCTATGGTAATATCATGCCGTTAGAGTAAGTATACCCCAATTTGGAGCAAATCGGAGCAACTCTTATTTTTACCACTTTGTCCACGCTTTCTATGAAACCAATTGAGGGAAAAGTGGCAAAAATAAGAGGTTAGAGTTTATTACTCATGGGCAACCTATGGTACTACAATGACCTTAGGTAAGTATCCCCCAAATCGGGGCGAGTCGCAGCAACTCTTATTTTTACCACTTTGCCCATGTTATGTAGGAAAACAATTGAGGGCGAACTGTCAAAAATAAGAGAATGGAGTTTTTTGCTCGCGGACATCCTATGGTAATATCAGGACGTTAGGGTAAGTATACCCCAATTTGGGGCAAATCGGAGCAACTCTTATTTTTACCACTCTGGCCATGCTTTCTATAGAACCAATTGAGGGCAAAGTGGCAAAAATAAGAGGTTGAAGTTTTTTGCACGCGGGCACCGTATCATACTCCCATGGCCTTTTGGAAAGTATGCCCCGACCCGAGGCTAATCGGAGCAACTGTTATTTTTACCACCTTGCCCATGCTTTCTATAGAACCAATTGAGGGCAAAGTTGCGAAATAAGAGGTTGGAGTTTATTACTCGCAGGCAACCTATGGTACTACCATGACCTTAGGGTATGTATGCCCCAAATCGGGGCGAGTCGCAGCAACTCTTATTTTTACCACTTTGCCCTTGTTAGGTAGGAAAACAATTGATGGCAAACTGTAAAAAATAAGGGGTTGGAGTTTTTTGCTCGCGGGCATCCTATGGTAATATCATGACGTTAGGGTATGTATACCCCAATTTGGGGCAAATCGGAGCAACTCTTATTTTTACCACTTTGCCCACGCTTTCTTTGAGACCAATTGAGGGAAAAGTGGCAAAAATAAGATGTTGGAGTTTATTACTTGCGGGCAACCTCTGGTACTACCTTGACGTTAGGGTAAGTAAACCCCAATTTGGGGCAAATCGGAGCAACTCTTATTTTTACCATTTTGCCAACGCTTTCTATGAAACCAATAGAGGGAAAAGTGGCAAAAATAAAAGGTTGGAGCTTTTTGCTCGCGGGCATCTTATAGTACTCCCATGACCTTTTGGTAAGTGTGCCCCAACCCCAGCCGAATCGAGCCAACTCTTATTTTTACCACTTTGCCCATGCTTTCTATAGAACCAATTGAGGGCAAAGTGGACAAAATAAGATGTTGGAGTTTATTACTCGCGGGCAACCTATTGTACTACCATGACCTTAGAGTAAGTATGCCCCAAATCGGGGCGAGTCATTGCAACTCTTATTTTTACCACTTTACCCATGTTATGTCGGACAACAATTGAGGGCAAACTGTCAAAAATAAGAGGTTGGAGTTTTTTGCTCGCGGGCATCCTATGGTAATATCATGACGTCAGAGTACGTATACCCCAATTTGGAGCAAATCAGAGCAACTCTTATTTTTACCACTTTGCCCACGCTTTCTACGAAACCAATTGAGGGAAAAGTGACAAAAATAAGAGGTCGGAGTGTATTACTCGCTGGCAACCTATGGTACTACCGTGACCTTACGGTAAGTATCCCCCAAATCGGGGCGAGTCGCAGCAACTCTTATTTTTACTACTTTGACCATGTTATGTAGGAAAACAATTGAGGGCAAACTGTCAAAAATAAGAGAATGGAGTTTTTTGCTCGCGGACATCCTATGGTAATATCAGGACGTTAGGGTAAGTATACCCCAATTTGGGGCAAATCGGAGCAACTCTTATTTTTACCACTCTGGCTATGCTTTCTATAGAACCAATTGAGGGCAAAGTGGCAAAAATAAGAGGTTGGAGTTTTTTGCACGCGGGCACCGTATCGTACTCCCATGGCCTTTTGGAAAGTATGCCCCGACCCGAGACTAATCGGAGCAACTGTTATTTTTACCACCTTGCCCATGCTTTCTATAGAACCAATTGAGGGCAAAGTTGCGAAATAAGAGGTTGGAGTTTATTACTCGCAGGCAACCTATGGTACTACCATGACCTTAGGGTATGTATGCCCCAAATCGGGGCGAGTCGCAGCAACTCTTATTTTTACCACTTTGCCCATGTTAGGTAGGAAAACAATTGATGGCAAACTGTAAAAAATAAGGGGTTGGAGTTTTTTGCTCGCGGGCATCCTATGGTAATATCATGACGTTAGGGTATGTATACCCCAATTTGGGGCAAATCGGAGCAACTCTTATTTTTACCACTTTGCCCACGCTTTCTTTGAGACCAATTGAGGGAAAAGTGGCAAAAATAAGATGTTGGAGTTTATTACTTGCGGGCAACCTATGATACTACCTTGACGTTAGGGTAAGTAAACCCCAATTTGGGGCAAATCGGAGCAACTCTTATTTTTACCATTTTGCCAACGCTTTCAATGAAACCAATAGAGGGAAAAGTGGCAAAAATAAAAGGTTGGAGCTTTTTGCTTGCGGGCATCTTATAGTACTCCCATGACCTTTTGGTAAGTGTGCCCCAACCCCAGCCGAATCGAGCCAACTCTTATTTTTACCACTTTGCCCATGCTTTCTATAGAACCAATTGAGGGCAAAGTGGACAAAATAAGATGTTGGAGTTTATTACTCGCGGGCAACCTATGGTACTACCATGACCTTAGAGTAAGTATGCCCCAAATCGGGGCGAGTCATTGCAACTCTTATTTTTACCACTTTACCCATGTTATGTCGGACAACAATTGAGGACAAACTGTAAAAAATAAGGGGTTGGAGTTTTTTGCTCGCGGGCATCCTATGGTAATATCATGACGTTAGAGTACGTATACCCCAATTTGGAGCAAATCGGAGCAACTCTTATTTTTACCACTTTGCCCACGCTTTCTACGAAACCAATTGAGGGAAAAGTGACAAAAATAAGAGGTCGGAGTGTATTACTCGCTGGCAACCTATGGTACTACCGTGACCTTACGGTAAGTATCCCCCAAATCGGGGCGAGTCGCAGCAACTCTTATTTTTACTACTTTGACCATGTTATGTAGGAAAACAATTGAGGGCAAACTGTCAAAAATAAGAGGTTGGAATTTTTTGCTCGCGGACTTCCTATGGTAATATCATGACGTTAGGGTAAGTATACCCCAATTTGGGGCAAATCGGAGCAACTCTTATTTTTACCACTTTGCCCACGCTTTCTATGAGACCAATTCAGGGAAAAGTGGCAAAAATAAGAGGTTGGAGTTTATTACTCGCGAGGAACCTATGGTACTACCGTGACGTTAGGGTAAGTATACCCCAATTTGGGGCAAATCGGAGCAACTCTTATTTTTACCATTTTGCCCACGCTTTCTATGAAACCAATTGAGGGAAAAGTGGCAAAAATAAGAGGTTGCAATTTTTTGTTCGCGGACATCCTACGGTACTCCCTTGACGTTAGGGTAAGTATGCCCCAACCCGAGGCGAATCGGAGCAGCCCATATTTTTATCACTTTGCCCATGCTTTCTATGGAACCAATTGAGGGCAATGTGGCAAAAATAAGAAGTTGGAGTTTTTTGCTCACGGGCATCCTATGGTACTTCCATGACCTTATGGTAAGTTCGCCCCAACCCGGGGCAAATCGGAGCAACTCTTGTTTTTACCACTTTGTCCATGCTTTCTATAGAACCAATTGAGGGCAAAGTGGCAAAAATAAGAGGTTGGAGTGTATTACTCACGGGCAACCGATGGTACAACCTTGACGTTAGGGTAAGTATACCCCAATTTAGGGCAAATTGGAGCAACTCTTATTTTTTCCATTTTGCCCACGCTTTCTATGAAACCAATTGAGGGAAAAGTGGCAAAAATAAGAGGTTGGAGCTTTTTGCTCGAGGGCATCTTATGGTACTCCCATGACCTTTTGGTAAGTATGCCCCAACCCGAGGTGAACCAGAGCAACTCTTATTTTTACCACTTCACCCATGCTTTCTATAGAACCAATTGAGGGCAAAGTGGTAAAAATAAGAGGTTGGAGTGAATTACTCGCGGGCAACCCGGGATAAATTGTAGCAGTTCTTATTTTTACCACTTTGCCCATGTTTTGTTGGAAACCAATTGAGGGCAAAGTGGCAAAAATAAGAGGTTGGAGTTTTTCGCTCGCATGCATCCTATGGTACTCCCATTACCTTTTGGTAAAAATGCCCCAACCCGGGGTGACTAGGAGGACCTCTAATTTTTACCACTTTGTCTATGCTTTCTATAGAACCAATTGAGGGCAAAGTGGCAAAAATAAGAGGTTTGAGTTTTTTGCTCGCGGGCATCCTATAGTAATATCATGACGTTAGGGTAAGTATGCCCAACTTTGGGGCAAATCAGAGCAACTCTTACGTTTACCACTTTGCCCATGCTTTCTATGAGACCAATTGAGGGGAAAGTGGCAAAAATAAGAGATTGAAGTTTTTCGCTCGCGGCCATCCTATGGTAATACCATGACGTTAGGGTAAGTATACCCCAATTTGGGGCAAATCGGAGCAACTCTTATTTTTACCACTTTGCCCATGCTTTCTATGAAACAAATTGAGGGCAAAGTGGCAAAAATAAGAGGTTGGAATTTTTTGCTCACTGGCATTCTATTGTACTACTATGACCTTATTGTAAGTACGCCCCAACCCGGGGCGAATAGGAGCAACTCTTATTTTTACCACTTTGCCTACGCTTTGTAGGAAACCAATTCGGGACAAAGTGGCAAAAATAAGAGGTTGGATTTTCTTGCTCGCGGTCTTCCTATGGTATTACCAAGACGTTAGGGTATGTATACCCAAACCCGAGGCGAATCGGAGCAACTTTTATTTATACCACTTTGTCCATGCATTGTAGGAAACAAATTGAGGACAAAGTGGCAAAAATAAGAGGTTGGAGTTTCTTGCTCGCGGGCGTCCTATGGTACTTCCATGACCTTAGAGTAAGTATGCGCCAACCCGGGATGAATTGGAGCAGCTCTTATTTTTAACACTTTGGCCATTTTTGTTGGAAACCAATTGAGGGCAAAGTGGCAAAAATTAGAGGTTGGAGTTTTTTGCTTACTGGCATTCTATGGTACTACCATGACCTTATTGTAAGTACGCCCCAACCCGGGGAGAATAGGAGCAACTCTTATGTTTACCACTTTGCCCATGCTTTCTATAGAACCAATTGAGGGCAAAGTGACAAATGTAAGAGGTTGGAGTTTATTGCTCGCGGGCATCCTATGGTATTACCATGACCATATGGTAAGTATGCCCCAAATCGAGGCGAGTCGCAGCAACTCTTATTTTTACCACTTTGCCCAGGTCTTGTAGGAAACCAATTGAGGGCAAAGTAGCAAAAATAAGAGGTTGGAGTTTTTCGCCCGCGGCCATCCTATGGTAATACCATGACGTTACGGTAAGTATGCACCAATTTGGGGCAAATCGGAGTAACTCTTATTTTTACCAGTTCACCCATGCTTTCTATGAAACCAATTGAGGGCAAAGTGCCTAAAATAAGAGGTTGGAGTTTTTTGCTCGCGGGCATCCTATGTTACTCCCATGACCTTAGGGTAAGTATGCCCCAAGTCGGGGCGAGTCGCAGCAACTCTTATTTTTACCACTTTGTCGATGCTTTCTACGAAACCAATAGAGGGCAGAATGGCAAAAATAAGAGGTTGGAGTTTCTTGGTCACGGGCGTCCTATGGTACTTGCATGACCTTAGAGTACATATGCACCTACCCGGGATGAATTGTAGCAGCTCTTATTTTTACCTCTTTGCTCATGTTTTGTTGTAAACCAATTGAGGGCAAAGTGGCAAAAATAAGAGGTTGGAGTTTTTCGCTCGCATGCATCCTATGTTACTCCCATGACCTTTTGGTATGTATGCCCCAACCCGGGACGAATCTGAGCAACTCTTATTTTTACCACTTTGCCCATGCTTTCTATAGAACCAATTGAGGGCAAAGTGGCAAAAATAAGAGGATGGAGTTTATTGCTTGCGAACATCCTATGGTACTACCATGACCTTAGGGTAAGTATGCCACAAAACCAAGGCGAATCGGAACAGCTCTTATTTTTTCCACTTCGCTCATGCTTTCTATGGAACCAATTGAGGGCAGAGTGGCAAAAATGAGAGGTTGGAGTTTTTTGCTCGAGGGCATCTTATGGTACTCCCATAACCTTTTGGTATGTGTGCCCCAACCCGGGGCGAATCGGAGCAACTCTTATTTTTACCACTTCGCCCATGCTTTCTATAGAACCAATTGAGGGCAAAGTGGCAAAAATAAGAGGTTGGAGTGTATTACTCGCGGGCAACCTATGGTACTACCTTGACGTTAGGGTAAGAATACCTAAATTTGGGGCGAATCGGAGCAACTCTTATTTTTACCACTTTGCGCATGCTTTCTATGAAACCAATTGACGGCAAAGTGGCAAAATAAGAGGTTGGAGTTTTTTGCTCGCTGGCATTCTATGGTACTAGCATGACCTTATTGTAAGTACGCCCCAACCCGGGGCGAATATGAGCAACTCATTTTTACCACTTTGCCAATGCTTTGTAGGAAACCAATTGGGGGCAAGGTGGCAAAAATAAGGGGTTGGATTTTCTTGCTCGCACGCTTCCTATGGTATTACGAAGACGTTAGGGTAAGTATACCGCAGCCCGAGGCGAATCGGAGCAACTTTTATTTATACCACCTTGCCCATGCATTGTAGAAAACAAATTGAGGGCAAAGTGGCAAAAATAAGAGGTTGGAGTTTCTTCCTCGCGGGCATCCTTTGGTACTTCCATGACCTTAGAGTAAGTATGCGCCAAAGCGGGATGAATTTCAGCTGCTCTTATTTTTACCACTTTGCCTTTGTTTTTGCATGCGGGCATCCTATAGTACTCCCCTGACCTTTTGGAAAGTATGCCCCAACCTGGGGTGAATCAGAGCAACTCTTATTTTTACCACTTTGCCCATGCTTTCTATAGAACCAATTGAGGGCAAAGTGGAAAAAATAAGAGGCTGGAGTTTATTGCTCGCGGGCATCCTATGGTACTACCATGACCGGCATCCTATAGTACTCTCCTGACCTTTTGGAAAGTACGCCCCAACCCGGGGAGAATCGGAGCAACTCTTATATTCTTACCACTTTGCCCATGCTTTCTATAGAACCAATTGAGGGCAAAGTGGAAAAAATAAGAGGTTGGAGTTTATTGCTCGTGGACATCTTATGGTACTACCATGACCGTAGGGTAAGTATGCCCCAAATCGAGGGGAGTCGAAGTAACTCTTATTTTTACCACTTTGCCCATGTTTTGTAGGAAATCAATTGAGGGCAAAGTGGCAAAAATAAGAGGTTGGAGTTTTTTGCTCGCATGCATCCTATGGTACTCCCATGACCTTTTGGTAAGTGTGCCCCAACCCGGGGCGAATCGGAGCAACTCTTATTTTTACCACTTCACCCATGCTTTCTATAAAACCAATTGAGGGCAAAGTGGCAAAAATAAGAGGTTGGGGTGTATTACTCGCGGGCAACCTATGGTACTACCTTGACGTTAGGGTAAGTATACCTAAATTTGGGGCGAATCGGAGCAACTCTTATTTTTACCACTTTGCGCATGCTTTCTATGAAACCAATTGACGGCAAAGTGGCAAAATAAGAGGTTGGAGTTTTTTGCTCGCTGGCATTCTATGGTACTAGCATGACCTTATTGTAAGTACGCTCCAACCCGGGGCGAATATGAGCAACTCTTATTTTTACCACTTTGCCAATGCTTTGTAGGAAACCAATTGGGGGCAAGGTGGCAAAAATAAGGGGTTGGATTTTCTTGCTCGCACGCTTCCTATGGTATTACGAAGACGTTAGGGTAAGTATACCGCAGCCCGAGGCGAATCGGAGCAACTTTTATTTATACCACCTTGCCCATGGATTGTAGAAAACAAATTGAGGGCAAAGTGGAAAAAATAAGAGGTTGGAGTTTCTTCCTCGCGGGCATCCTTTGGTACTTCCATGACCTTAGAGTAAGTATGCGCCAACCCGGGACGAATTTCAGCTGCTCCTATTTTTACCACTTTGCCTTTATTTTTGCATGCGGGCATCCTATAGTACTCCCCTGACCTTTTGGAAAGTATGCCCCAACCTGGGGCGAATCGGAGCAACTCTTATTTTTACCACTTTGCCCATGCTTTCTATAGAACCAATTGAGGGCAAAGTGGAAAAAATAAGAGGCTGGAGTTTATTGCTCGCGGGCATCCTATGGTACTACCATGACCGGCATCCTATAGTACTCCCCTGACCTTTTGGAAAGTATGCCCCAACCCGGGGAGAATCAGAGCAACTCTTATTCTTACCACTTTGCCCATGCTTTCTATAGAACCAATTGAGGGCAAAGTGGAAAAAATAAGAGGTTGGAGTTTATTGCTCGCGGGCATCCTATGGTACTACCATGACCGTAGGGTAAGTATGCCCCAAATCGAGGGGAGTCGAAGTAACTCTTATTTTTACCACTTTGCCCATGTTTTGTAGGAAACCAATTGAGGGCAAAGTGGCAAAAATAAGAGGTTGGAGTTTTTTGCTTGCATGCATCCTATGGTACTCCCATGACCTTTTGGTAAGTATGCCCCAACCCCGGGCGAATCTGAGCAACTCTTATTTTTACCACTTTGCCCATGCTTTCTATAGAACCAATTGAGGGCAAAGTGGCAAAAATAAGAGGTTGGAGTTTATTGCTCGCGGACATCCTATGGTACTACCATGACCTTAGGGTAAGTATGCCCCAACCCAAGGTGAATTGGTGCAGCTCTTATTTTTTCCACTTTGCTCATGCTTTCTACGGAACCAATTGAGGGCAAAGTGGCAAAAATAAGAGGTTGGAGTTTTTTGCTCGCGAGCATCTTATGGTACTCCCATGACCTTTTGGTTTGTATGTGCCAACCGGGGCGAATCGGAGGAACTCTTATTTTTACCACTTTGCCCATGGGGGTGCTTTCTATAAACCACTTGAGCGGCCAAGTGGCCAAAATAAGAGGTTGGAGTGTATTACTCGCGGGGTCAACCTATGGTACACCTATGACTTAGGTAAGTAATGCCCAAATC
>CM036128.1:24621414-24679333 GCA_002916485.2 Juglans nigra
GCGTCTCAATCATCGTCCAATCCCAAGCGGAGGCTGGGGGCGTCACAATAAGGAAAGCATATAGACCCAAGAGTTCTAAGGATGCTATAATCAGAATGTTTGGCATAGTCTAAAGAAAGGAATGTCCATATGAAGAAGAGGAGAAGGCAATCGGTTAAGCAAAAACACAACAATAGAGAAGGAATCTAACCAGAATCTAGATGGAAGTTTAGCATGAAACATCATGGTTAAACCTAGATTGGTTATGCTTCTATGCTTTCTTTTAACTTTGCCATTTTGTTCTGGTATTTTTGGACAAGTTGATCGATGAAGAATGCCAAATTTTTGAAAATATTCAGTGAGGTTCTTGTTATTAAACTCACCTCCTTCATCAGTTTGGAAAACTTGAATTTTAGCATTAAAATGGCACATGACAAACAGATGGAACTGTGTAAAAGCAGATTTAAAATCATACTTGTGTTTGAGGGGAATTAACCAACTGAAATTAGTAGCTTCATCAACAAAGATAGCATAGAGAACCTATACTTTTCTCTACAAGGAGTGGGAGTAGGTTCCCATAGATCACAATGAACTTTTGCAAAATGAACATTGACTATATTATCTCTTGAAAGAAATGGCAATTTACAAGCTTTTCCCATTTGACAGCTTGTACAAATTTCAGAAGAAACATGTTTTGAATCAGGAGTAATAAACTTCTTATTACAAAGATAGTCTAAGATTCTTGGAATTGAATGTCCAAGCCTGAGATGCCAGTTCTCTTTATTTGTGGATCGAAATCTAGAGGAGAAAAAACTCCTTTTATTCTGAGAGGTTTTGAACCAGTATCAGAAAAAATGTATAGTCCCTTTTGTTTCCATCATGTGGCCACTGTCCTCATTGTTGTCCTGTCCTTTATCACAAAACCATGGCCATCAAACTCAAATCTCAAAGGATAATCAGATGTAAGCTTACTAATAGATAATAAATCCTTCTTAATTTCAGGTACCACTAGCACATAAGTCAACTATATTGGAGATTGAGATGAACCATCCATTGCTTGACCAACATGAGTGATAGGTAAAACTTTACCATTACCAACCATAATACCCACATGATATGAACCCGCGGGAATGAATTCCCTTGAACCCACAATCAATTTGAAAACTCCCCAAGAAAGCCAAAAAAATCAAGTCAAGGATGGAGAATCTAGACCCGATGAGAACCCGTTTCAAGAACCTAGATTATATTAAAATCTAGACCCGTTGAAGAACCCGTCTCAAGAACCCAGATTACAAAGGAGGAACGCCACAAAAGTTGTGATTTACCTTTGATAAGTTCAAGAGTTCAATCAAGAACAAGAGGAGAAAACTCAACTCACAAATAAAATTCAATATTGTCTGCTCTTCAAATGAGGCTACAAGGAGTATTTAAACTAAACCTAATTAAAACCCTAGCCAAAATAAAGCTCCCTTTTACCCAAAATGCCCCTGATGAACAGTGTCACGCTACAGTACCGCGGCTACAGTACGGCTACAGTAACGCTACAGTACCTCTTAAAACCCTAATTCCTAAAAGTAACTTTCCAAGTAAGCCCTTGGCCAAAATACAAAGGCCTTCTTGAAAACTCTAGTTCATTGAAAATAAGACGTGTGGGCCAGACATCTTCAAGCCCACTTATTCTAAACTAATAAAATAAATCATTTAACCAAATTTGAAGTCTCAAATAACAATAGGCCCTATCTCTAAGCCATGTCTTCCACAGCTTGAATCAAGTGGATCAAAGCTGGTTTTCCTTCTTTCAAGCCCATCTTGAGAGTTGGGCTCTTGCTAGCTTCATCCCAAGTGGATTGCACCAATCCGTGCATTGCTTCCTTGATCTTCTTGGTCCTTGATCTTGTAATTGGCCCATCTGGAATTTGCAAATGATCTTTAAGACTAGGTCCACCTTGGTTCCCATCATTCCCCCTCTCCTCAAAATGATTCGACCTCGAATCTCCACCTGGATCAAAAGGAAAAATGTTAGTAACATTGAAAATAGCAAAAACTTGATACTTACTTAAAAGATCTACTTCACGTGTATTTTCATTAATTTTCTCGAGAAATTGAAAATGTTCATCCAAGCTACTCCTATCATCAACAAGCAAAGCCATCAGAGGTAAATGAGTAAGTGGATTAAAACCATAAACAACCTCAAATGGAGAATATGAAATAGTAGTATGCAAGGTTTTATATGCACACTCTAATAAGGGCAAATGATACTCCCGCAAATGTTCAAGTAGCAATTCAATGAATGGCAAATGATACTCCCACAAACATTCATGAAACACACCTGAAGTTTTTCTTACACCACTCCAATTATATGCAAACTCAATGAATGGCAAGTAATACTTCCACAAATGTTCATGCAACACGTTAATGAATGACAAATGATACTTCCACAAACGTCCATGCAATACATCAGTGAATGGAAAATGATACTCCCACAAACGTTCATGCAACATATTGAAAGTCTTCCTTACACCAAAGTTACCCAACAAACCACCATGTCTATCACACACAAGCAACTTAAGCATAAAACTAGTTGGCACACAAAATCTATTCTCTCTAAACAAGTACCAATCTAATTTATAGAACTTACCAAACGATGCTTTTTCACATGTTCCGTACACACTAGCAAGCAAAGTCATCATCATTAGCATGCAATTCCTTATTATATTCAAGTCTAAACAATTTTACATCTAAAATGAAGATAAGGACGTACCTTCTTGCTAAAGCATCAACCACAAAATTTTCCTTACCTTGTGTGTATTTGAATACATGAGGAAAAGTCTCAACACAGTCCTCCCGCTTAGCATGCATTATAGTCAACGACTTACCTTGTCCCTTCAAGTGTGAAAAAGACTCATGTTCTTCAAAGAAAGGTCGGTTAGGAATTGTCGCACCTGACACAAAATCAATATAGTACTCTATCTCGCTAATAGGTGGCAATCCACTAAACACACCTCTAGGAAACATGACCTCATATCCCTGCAACAAAAAGACAATAACACTAGGCAAAGATACGTCAAGTTCGTTAGTATTAAGACTCGCCTTAGCATAAAAACTCACTTTTCTTTTTGTTTTTCTCTCACTTTCTTCACTTTCTCTTTTCTTTCCACAATTCTTTTCTTTTTCACTCTCTTTTTGCTTTTCACTCTCTTTTTTTCTGTCACTCTCTTTTCCTTCATCTTGTTTTGAACTCTCGACCTGACAACTGTTTTTCAACTCATTCTTTCTTTCTCTTGAGGTTTCAGCCTCACCCTCATCTTTTATCTCTCTCATTTTACTCTCTCTCTCTCGTTTTCGGCCTCACTATTTCTTTTTTTCTCAATCTCACTTTCACTCTTGCTTTTTAGCTCAATCTCCTTTTCACTTTTTATTTTTTGATCACACTCATTTTCACTCTTTCTTTTTTTAGCAACCTCACTTTTCAGTTTCAAATGGTCCCCATGGACTTGTGTTGGAGTTAAATGAGCAAGTTTGATTGTTTTTCCATCCTTTTCAAAACTGTACATGTTCCTTAACCCATCATGGATCACCTTCCTATCATACTCCCATGGCTTCCCCAACAAAATATGACCAGCATGCATAGGCACTACATCACAAAGGACCATATCCCGGTATTTTCCAATTGAAAAAGTAACTAGCACTTGCTTATTGACGCTAACCTCCCCACAATGACTCGACCACTGCAACATGTATGGTCTAGGGTGTTTTAAGGTAGGTAAATTCAATTTCTCAACTAAAGTAGTGCTAGCCAAATTAATACAACTCCGCAAATCAATGATCATACTACATACCTTGTTATTGATGTGGCATCTAGTATGAAAAATGTTCTCGTTCTGCTTCTCTGTATCATCCATCTTAATTTGTATATTGAGAGCATGCCTGGCAACAACAGACTCACCATACCCTTCATTCTTACAGTTATGTTCAATACAAGGTTCACTCCTCCTCCTATCTCTCCTGCCTTGTAAATTTCTAATTACCACTTCTTGATGATCTATCCTATCCCTCACTTCACCTAACACCAAGTTCAGCCGCTCAAACTGTTGTTGCATGGATTGCAACACAAATGTTGAGTTATCTACCATCCCCTTTGGTGAAGAGCCACCCCGATGAGACATTGTAAAGTGCTGCACAAATGAATGTTAGTGGAAAAACCTCACACACTCCCTTAAGTATTTACGCTCGAATAATGGCATTCTACTCGTGTTTCACTCGTAATTGGCTTTTCCCCGATAATAGTCTCACACTCCCTTGCCTTTTACCTCGATAGTTTTCCCGCTCAAGTTCTTTAAGAACTAGTTGAACTAAATCAAGACAATACAACCTTGTATTATTCCAACCAGTAATATAGATCCAAGAAACAAGGAAGGAATAAAACGACACGGGACTCAAGGAATTTATATGAGGGAAAGAGTAATTATAGAACAAGATACCAAGTACAAATATGTATCAGTCGCCCCTTTGACGATAAAACTCAATCAACAAATGTTTTTCTTTATCTTTGTTGTAACTATGTAGCACCCTTTAAATATGCTACCTCTCTTTATCTTCTTCCTTCTTCTTCTTCTTCTTCTTCTTTTTTTTTTTTTTTTTTCGAATTTTTTTTTTCTTTTCCTTTCCTTTCTTTTCTTTTCTTTTCCTTTCCTTTCTTTTCGTTTCTTTTCTTTTTTTCTAATTCAATCACAAACAGAAACACTCAATTGTAAAAATCAAGCAATTGAATTGAAGCACACAAGAATTGACAACGAAATAGAAGAGAATCAATAGAACGACATTCCAAGCAATTGACAAACTCAGATATGCATTAAACCCTAGAATTTTGAAACCCTAGGTGATGCAAATTTTCAGCCAAACCCAAAGCCCTTAGAATTTTTGGCAGCCTACTTTTCGTTTCTGCAAATTTTTTTTTCTTTTTTTTGTTTTTTTTTCTTTTTGGCAACTCTAGGAACACAATGTAGCCCTAGAAATTAAATTAAGGATGCAAGAAATTAAAAGATAGAATCAGACCTGATTGGAAACCTTGCTCTGAATACCAAATGATATGAACCCGCGGGAATGAATTCCCTTGAACCCACAATCAATTTGAAAACTCCCCAAGAAAGCCAAAAAAATCAAGTCAAGGATGGAGAATCTAGACCCGATGAGAACCCGTTTCAAGAACCTAGATTATATTAAAATCTAGACCCGTTGAAGAACCCGTCTCAAGAACCCAGATTACAAAGGAGGAACGCCACAAAGGTTGTGATTTACCTTTAATAAGTTCAAGAGTTCAATCAAGAACAAGAGGAGAAAACTCAACTCACAAATAAAATTCAATATTGTCTGCTCTTCAAATGAGGCTACAAGGAGTATTTAAACTAAACCTAATTAAAACCCTAGCCAAAATAAAGCTCCCTTTTACCCAAAATGCCCCTGATGAACAGTGTCACGCTACAGTACCGCGGCTACAGTACGGCTACAGTAACGCTACAGTACCTCTTAAAACCCTAATTCCTAAAAATAACTTTCCAAGTAAGCCCTTGGCCAAAATACAAGGCCTTCTTGAAAACTCTAGTTCATTGAAAATAAGACGTGTGGGCCAGACATTTTCAAGCCCACTTATTCTAAACTAATAAAATAAATCATTTAACCAAATTTGAAGTCTCAAATAACAATAGGCCCTATCTCTAAGCCATGTCTTCCACAGCTTGAATCAAGTGGATCAAAGCTGGTTTTCCTTCTTTCAAACCCATCTTGAGAGTTGGGCTCTTGCTAGCTTCATCCCAAGTGGATTGCACCAATCCGTGCATTGCTTCCTTGATCTTCTTGGTCCTTGATCTTGTAATTGGCCCATCTGGAATTTGCAAATGATCTTTAAGACTAGGTCCACCTTGGTTCCCATCACCACATGACCATTATAGGGAAGTAACGAGTCAAGAGTACCTCCATTAGCAATCATGTGGTCAGTTGCACCTGTGTTAGGATGCCATGAACCTGTGTTAGAAGCCTCATCCATCTTAATGGCTGCAAAACTCTATGGAAGGTTATCATTTGTGAAAGAATAATTTAACCTATTGAAGCATTTAAGAGCAGTATGGTTTCTTTTGTGACATATCTGACACACAATTTCTTCTTTGCCTACTGTTTTGGAATTTGAATGTGAAGAAGGACCACGAGATTGATTGCTGGATGAGCTTGATCTTGAGCTAGTGGATTGGCCTTGGACAAAGCCACGACCTTTGGATGTAAAGGAACCAGTGCTAGAGTTTGGTTTCCTTTGTTTGAAGGATTTTTGGCCATAAAAAACCATAAGAGAAGGAGTAACATCAACCATGTATCTATCCGTAAAACTTTCCAATAAAGTTACTAATTCTGAAAATGCTAGAACAGGTGGCCTAAGCATAGAAGCTGTAAAAATTTCAAAGTCCTTACCGAGGCCATTGAGAAGCCACCAAGACTTCTTGTGCTCAAAAACAGGATTGCCAATGGCAACAAGTTCATCACAAATTCTTTTAAATTTCCTCAGATACTCACTCAAGGAATCAGGTCATTTAGTGATGATGGAAGTGAGTCTTTGCTTAAGTGCACGACTACGATCAGAGGGCACCCTTGTGAAAGCATGAACAAGGGCACTCAAGACTTATGAGGCAGTGTTTAGACCAACCATAATGCCTAAAACTTCCTCACTCAAGGTGGCTGTAAGCCAACCTTTAACAAGCTTATCAGACCTACGCCACTTGTGATGAAGTGGATTAGGCTGAGAGGTATTAGATTCATCAAGAATGAACTGAGATGGAGTGGGTATATCACTGTGATAGAAGGTCATGGCGTTCAAGGATATTGAGCATCTGAGTTTTCCAAAGCAGAAAATTGCTGGAAGTGTGTTTGAGAGACACACAATTCGATACATTTTGTGAAACAGGATATGGATAGGGGTCTGAATTTGAGGATGTGGAGAAGACATTTGAATTAGAGGAAGCCACTGAAGAGAAAAAAAAAACACAACTCTCTAGTAACCCGTATTGGCTCTTGAAAAATACATTTGTACAGGCTTGAAAAATACATAATTCATATTTGACCAAAATATTGTAATTTCTTCTTATAAATAGGTATAGATCGAAGTACACAACTCACACCAATCGTCTCTTCTCATTTTTTGTTTCGTTTCGCTACGTTCCTCTTTATCTCCATGTTTTGGTAAGGCCTCTTGTAGTTAGTCTCTATGATATGGTTAATGGTACCAAGTGCGTGATTTTTCTTTAATG
The DNA here is from genome assembly GCA_002916485.2 of Juglans nigra. Lineage (NCBI taxonomy): Eukaryota > Viridiplantae > Streptophyta > Magnoliopsida > Fagales > Juglandaceae > Juglans > Juglans nigra. Next base: position 24,628,686 of record CM036128.1, read on the forward strand.
TAAGTTGTTTATTTTTAGAATATCTATTTTGGTCAGTATAAAATTGAGATCGGTTAGAAGTTTGAAATTTGTTAGGTACGTGTTTTAAGCAATGCTTTGCTTGGATGGTTCTGACTTTGAAATAAGGAATGGAGCTTTGTTGTAGGTGTGTTACACGTAATCTTAAATTTAGCTGGTTTATATACAATACATTATTATGTATGAAATTTTGGGACAACAAGTGATTGGTTTGCAGGTTTGGGTATTTTTTTTCTTTTTGTTTTTTTATGCAAACTGATATTGGCTTGAGATGAACTATATGTTTTGGTGTTAATGCTCTTTAGTCAAAAAAGTATTATTAAATAATTTTATACGTGGATATTGTGGTGTCTCATCCCTCGGTAAAGGACCTAGCGAGGATTCGTGGTGTCAAGAATGCCACCCAGTCGGCAACACCTAGGATTAGATTGAGATTAGCATGCAATGTTCACAAGGAAGTGCACGTGTAAGTGAATGGTCATTTAAACTGCAGTGGAATAAGTAAAAGTTAAGTGCTATTTGTACCAGAGTTTCAATTGTAAATTGGTTCTTTCCATATGTCACTTTATTTCTCAAAATAATACCTAGAATCTTTTGTTTGTCCCATAAATCCAAATGCGGCAAACTGAACATGGTTGGTCGCCGGACTAAGTAATATAACTCCAAAGAAACAACATAATTACATGGAGGCATGCCTCCGTCTCTATTCCTCGGGGGGGGGGGGGGGGGGGTGGTCCTTTTTCCTCAGGTATCTCTCATGGATCTACCTCTACATCAAAGTCTATGGTTCAAATAATGAACCAATAGGTAGGTTAAATAATTATGACAAGACTACTAGTGAGAGACAATATACTTGATGATTTAATGCACAGTTTCATGTAAAATGAACAATGAATATGTGTATTGTGCATAGTGAAAAATTATGCTCTAAGCAAAACACATGCGTTCATAATTATGGCAAAGAATCACCCTCTGAGTAAAACACCGGTATCTAAGTATGGTAAGAATCACCCTCTAGGGAATTCTCTAGGAAAAACTCAAGTGTACATATATATATCACCGAGGCAAGGAACCATGATCTTCTCAAGCGTGTAAAACTCATGCTATCATATGAAATTTTAACACATAAAATCTCACACAGACATTGTGGCGACCCCAGATCCCAGCCCCCGCTTGGGATTGGACGGTGAGGACATACAACACAAGGCTACATACCCCTTGTACATGATAGATAAGATGCAATGCAGGTATATATTAGCAGTATGCAATAAATCACAACAGAAAAAGTCTTTTAAAATGTTGTACCAGAATAAAACTAATATCCCAACTTCTTCATTCATAGCTTTAAATCAAACTTCTTAGCAATGGAGTATCAAACTCTTTGTTTACACTTAACATAACAAGTATTCTACAAAGGCCTTAACAAATAGGTCATTAAAGCATCCTTCTATTATCAACTATCTCCAAGTAGGTCATGACAAAATCCATTCTTTCTCCGAGTTGAGCACATCCTTAACCTTGATCATCATTATTCTGACTCGCTACTCTTGGTCCTACTAAAAGTTCTACCATTCTGGGTTGGGAATGGTAGTGGAAACTAGCACGGTGAGAATTCGAGAAATCTCAGCAAATAAACACGCAACATACAATAGTTAACACAAGCATACAAGAGGTATACCATGAAATGCGTGCATGGACATGTACTTGACTTATGCACTTGACCAGACCTTGACTTATGCACTTGACCATTTTCAAAATACTTGTAACAAAGATTTTAGCTTTCCATAAAAACTTCTTAACTTTTCTTATTCACGTGAACTTATTCAGAACTTGCCTTATCAGAACATATCACAAGATTTGTATCGAGTGATCCTTATCATATCACGAGATTTTCATCAAGTGATCCTTATCTTATGAGCTCTCATCCTTATTCAAAGGGTGGACACAACATGGCTCCCCTCCTTGCACCGCGTGTTCTTGCTAGTTATCGCACTATCAATGGCCCGTACACCGTGATGAATGCGTCATAAACAGAGATTCATATTAACTCGAACTTACTTCGTTAGGTTACATATCTTATGTACCCACTAGCGTTAGGTGCTTCCTCGCTTCAGTATCCTTTAAAAAAAATCCATTCGAGGCTCATCGACTGTTCTTCACCGACCCAGGGGTTACCACTCCATTCTTAAGCACTCCAGAGTGGACAGAGGAGTTCCACTAGGACATTCCCCCACCCTAGCACTTGGAGTCGTGGTAAAACTTTTGCTTTGAAAAACATTTTCTTTAAAAACACTTTTCAAAAATACTTCTTTGAAAACACTTCTTCTCCAATGCATGTGACTTGAGACTTAAACATGCTTACTAATAATTGACATATGACATATGAAATGCATTGCATGAAACAACCACGCATAACATGATCATTTCATAGCATAATAACATAAACCATAAGAGATATCAAAACATATACATGGAACCATGAAGACTTGTTTAGGCCAAAACTCATAGGCACAAAAACATGAAGATTCATCACATAAACATGTTCCAAACTTCAAGCATATAATATAGAAATCAAGACATAGTGAAACAAAACATGAAATCATAGGTTTTTGACCAAGGTCCCAAACTTCCAAAGCGTATTCAAACCGAAACTTCATATTACATAAATCATCAACCTTAGACAAGTGAAAACCAAAACTCATAAGCATATTTCATGGCATTTTCATCATAAATTCAAGACATATAATTCCTTCCTTAAAGTTACTCAAAATCATATTAACATATTCAAACAAACAACCAAAAGATAACAAACAAAGCAGTCAAAAATCATGGAAGGATTTACACAATCATATACGAATATTAACCAAGAGTAAGTTGAGTATATACTTACAAAAATCCACGAAATGAAACAAATAGCAAGCTGTAAATCGAAATATAACTTGTTAGAATAAGGGTTCCAAAACCCTAATCCGTATTCTTGAGTGTGTGAGGGTTTCTAGGGTTATCACTAAGGCTTAAGAAGTTCCAAACCAATCGACTTCTAGGGTTTTGAATCAAGAAACCCTTAAATTTCCTTGTATCTTCGACTAATCTCCAATAAGTATGAAACTACATTAGTGTGGCCGAATGTGTAGAGGATTTGTTCCTTCAAACTTTTGGTTCTTTACACTTCTAGAAAACCCTAATTTGTTTCCCATGAGCAGGTGTGAAAATTGTGTGTGTTTCACCATATTCGAACTCCCTTGAGGTTCAAATCTCATCTTGAGTTGAATATGTGATATGTGTGTAGAGGAACAAAAGGAAACTAAGTTCTTACTATGGTTCTTCCTTGTAAATGCCGAAATCCCTCTCTTGAAACAAGCCTCCCTTGTTTTGTATGAAGGAAAGTGTGAGAAAGTGGAGGAAATCTCTAAGTGGTCGTGTAAGAGAGTGTGTAGAGAATTTGAGCATGTAAAATCCGAAAAGCCCTTAGGCGTGTGACTCCTCTCCCCTTATATAGAGTTCTCTAACAAAATCCCATTGGTTGCTAGTGACCCATTGCATGAAGGATAAGGGGTGTCGTTTCTGATGCATGTAGGACAAGTGGCGTCTTCTCTGATGCATGTAGGGCAAGTGGCATCTTCTCTGATGCATGTAGGACAAGTGGTGTCTTCTCTTATACATGTAGGACAAGTGGTGTCTTTTCTGATGCATGTAGGACAAGTGGCATGGCTCCTTGGAAATTAGAAATATCCCTCATCCTTGTTTTTCCTAGGAAATCTAAGAATATCCTTGCATGGACGCCATGTGTCAAAGCCCCTCCTTTGTCTTTTTTTGGGAAATCCAAAAGATCTTCTGCATGAGTGACATGTGGCATAACATCTTGTCAAAATTCGAAATCCTAAGAGGCTCCCTAGGCATGCTTCCCCATATGGTCCAGATTCAATGAATCTCTAGGGCAAAATTATCATTTGATAAATGCTAACCCCTTGTAGACTTGTGCATGCTTGCCAAGTGGCAAAAGGCACATAGAATGTGGGTGCATGTTCCCCATGCTTCCTTCCCTTTCCCCATGAGCCTCTTCCTTTTCCCATGCGTCTTTTCCTTTTTCCCATGTGTCTCTTCATTCTTCCATGTGTCTTTTCCTTTTCCCATGCATGTCCCTTACTCTACCCTAAGCAAGAAGCTTTTTCTTCCTATGCATGTTCCCTAGGTGGCTCTCTCACTTCCTTATGCTTCTTAAGCACTCAAAGCATGACATGTGGCAATATGGTGGCCGAAACCCTAGGGGTACAAGGGTAATTTTCGTGCATTGTCTCTTCTACTCCATTCTAGAACCTTGTCCTCTATTTATGTATGAATGACAAATGGCAAAATGTCAGAAAATAAATTGGGTGCGCGTGTGGCTTAGGGAACTGAAAGTCTCTTAATGTTCCAATGTAAATCCTTTAGAAAATCTCACATTTCTCTTTCCTATGCAAAATCTTCTCAAAACTCACAAAAATCTTGTTGGTGCTTGTGTAGCCCATTGGGGTTCCCGAAACCATGTCCCCTCATTCTTTCTCATCCATTTTTACATATAGGTTCAATGTATTTAGATGTGAGGTGTGCATGTGAGACATGTGGCATGTGAGGAGTGTGTGGTGGTCAAACCCATACATCCTCCTCCATCTCTTTAGCTTTTTCTAGAAACCTTCAATCATGTTTGCCACGTGGCACCAATGTGCTGACTTAGGTGCTTTTTCCCTAGGTTCCACTTCTCTATGCAAGATTTTGCCTTTTCCCAAGACAAAACTCTTCACCTTTCATTTGCATGCATGACACATGGCCAACTCTTCTAGAAAGCCAAATCCTCCCTTGCTTATTCCACTTTTCTTCTAGAAATCCAATGCATGCTTGACAAGTGTCATCCTTGTCTTTTCCCAAAATTCCAAATGAGAAGTGATTTTCCTAAAATGACCAAAAACTCCTTGAAGCCAAATGATATGAACCCGCGAGAATCAAATCCTTTGAGCCCACAATCAATTTGAAAACTCCTCAAGAAAGCCAAAATCAAGTCAATGGATGGAAAATCTAGACCCGATGAGAACTCGTTTCAAGAATCTAGATTATATTAAAATCTAGACCCGTTGAAAAACCTGTCTCAAGAACCCAGATTACAAGGAGGAACGCCACAAAGGTTGTGATTTACCTTTGATAAGTTCAAAAGTTCAATTAAGAACAAGAGGAGTAAAACTCAACTCACAATGAATAAATTCACCAAATTTCATAAACTTCTTAAAATAAGGCAACAAAGAGTATTTAAACCAAAACCTAATTAAAACCCTAGCCAAAATAAAGCCCCAACTTCCAAAAATACCCCTGAGTGAATCGTGCCGCGACTACAGTACAGCGCTACAGTAACTCGACAACAGTACTAACCCTAACCCTAGTTTAATAAAATAATAACTTTTCCAACATGCCCTTGCATAGGCCCCCCTTAAGTCTTTCCCATAAAAAGCTCAATTATTGTAAACTAATAAAATAAGTCCTTTAAACGAATCAAACAAGTTGAAAGCCTTCAAGTGCCCAAAGCCTTTAAGTCAAGTTGTTGCCCTCTTCTATAGCTTATCAAATGAATCAAAACATTATCTCCATCCTTCAAGCTCATTTTGAATGTTGGGCTCTTGCTAAACTTGTCCCAAGTGGATTGCATCAATCTTTGCACTGCCTCCTTGATCTTCTTAGCTCTTGACCTTGTAATTGCCCTATCTGAAAGTTGCAAAGGATCTTTAAGACTAGGTCTACCTTGGTTCCCATCATTCCTCCTCTCGTTAAAAGGATACGACCTCGAATCTCCACCTGGATCAAAGGGAAAATGGTTAGTAACGTTGATGATATGAACCCGCGGGAATGAAATCCCTTGAACCCACAATCAATTTGAAAACTCCCCAAGAAAGCCAAAAATCAAGTCAAGGATGGAGAATCTAGACCCGATGAGAACCCGTTTCAAGAACCTAGATTATATTAAAATCTAGACCCGTTGAAGAACCCATCTCAAGAACCCAGATTACAAAGGAGGAACGCCACAAAGGTTGTGATTTACCTTTGATAAGTTCAAGAGTTCAATCAAGAACAAGAGGAGAAAACTCAACTTACAAATAAAATTCAATATTGTCTAATCTCTCAAATGAGGCTACAAAGAGTTGCATTAAACCCTAGAATTTTAAAACCCTAGGTGATGCAAATTTCAGCCAAACCCAAAACCCTTAGAATTTTGGTAGCCTACTTTTCGTTTCTGCAATTTTTTTTTTTTGGCAACTCTAGAACAATGTAGCCCTAGAATTAAATTTAAGGATACAAGAAATTAAAAGATAGAATCAGACCTCATTGGAAACCTTGCTCTGAATACCAAATGATATGAACCCGCGGGAATGAAATCCCTTAAACCCACAATCAATTTGAAAACTCTCCAAGAAAGTCAAATTCAAGTCAATGGATGGAAAAACCTAGACCCGATGAGAACTCGTTTCAAGAACCTAGATTATATCAAAATCTAGACTCATTGAAGAACCCGTCTCAAGAACCTAGATTACAAAGGAGGAACGCCACAAAGGTTGTGATTTACCTTTGATAAGTTCAAGAGTTCAATCAAGAACAAGAGGAGAAACCTCAACTCACAAATAACATTCAATATTGTCTAACCTTCAAATGAGGCTACAAGGAGTATTTAAACTAAACCTAATTAAAACCCTAGCCAAAATAAAACCCCTTTTTACCCAAAATGCCCTGATGAACAGTGTCGCGCTACAGTACCCGCGGCTACAGTAACGCTACAGTACCTCTTGAAACCCTAATTCTTAAAAAGTAACTTTCCAAATAAGCCCTTGGCCAAAATACAAGGCCTTCTTGAAAACCCTAGTTCATTAAAAATAAGACGTGTGGGCCAGGCATCTTCAAGCCCACTTATTCTAAATTAATAAAATAAATCATTTGACCAAATTGGAAATCTCCAATAACAATAGGCCCTATCTCTGAGTCATGTCTTCCACAGCTTGAATCAAGTGGATCAAAGCTGGTTCTCCTTCTTTCAAGCTCATCTTGAGTGTTGGGCTCTTGCTAGCTTCATCCTAAGTGGATTGCACCAATCCGTGCATTGCTTCCTTGATCTTCTTGGCCCTTGATCTTGTAATTGGCCTATCTGGAATTTGCAAATGATCTTTAAGACTAGGCCCACCTTGGTTCCCATCAGTTGAAAATAGGAGAAACAGATACTTACCTGGAAGATCCATTAGATATGCATTATCATTAATTTGTTCAAGAATTTGGAAAAGTCCATCCAAGCTACTCCTGCCATCAACAGGTAAATGTGTTAAATCTAAAGGAGTAAATGGATTAAGTCTATAAACAATTTCAAAAGGCGAAAATTGATTAGTAGCATGAACACTCCAATTTTATGTAAACCCATTGAATGGCAAACAATACTCCCACAAATGTTCATGAAACATATCTAAAGTCTTTTTTACACCAAAATGTCCACTCCAATTATATGAAAACTCAATGAAACGCAAATAATACTCCCGCAAAAGTTCATGCAACAAGTCAATATTTGGCAAATGATACTCCCACAAACGTTCATGAAACACACATAAAGCTTTCCTTACACTAAAATGACCATTCCAATTATATGCAAACTCAATGAATGGCATGAAATACTCCCACAAACGTTCATGCAACACTTTAATGAATGAATAATATTTCCACAAACGTTCATGCAACATGTCAATGAATGGCGAATGATACTCCATCAAACGTTCATGCAACACATCAAAAGTCTTCTTTACACCAAAGTTGCCCAACAAACCACCAAATCTATCACATACAAGTAATTTACGCATAAAACTAGTAGGCACACAAAGTCTATTCTCTCTAAACAAGTACCAATCTAGTTTATGAAACTTACCAAATGATGCTTTCTCACATGTTCTATACACACTAGCAAAGTCATTATCATTAGCATGCAATTCCTTATCATATTCAAGTCTTAACAATTTTGCATCTAAAATGAAGACAATGACATACCTTCTTGCTAAAGCATTAATCACAAAATTTTTCATACCTTGTGTGTATTTGAATACATGAGGAAAAGTCTCAATACAGTCCTCCCACTTTGCATGCATTCTAGTCAACAGCTTACCTTGTCCCTTTAAATGCGTCAAGGACTCATGTTCATCAAAGAAAGGTCGGTTAGGAATTGTCACACCTGGCACAAAATCAATGTAGTGCTCTATCTCCCTAATAAGTGGCAATCCACGAAACACACTTCTAGAAAACACGACCTCATATCCCTGCAACAAAAAGACAACAACACTAGGCAAAGATACGTCAAGTTCGTTAGTATTAAGACTCGCCTTAGCATAAAAACTCACTTTTCTCTTTATTTTTCTCTCACTTTCTTCACTCTCTTTCTTCTTTCCACACTCTTTTTCTTTTTTACTCTATTTTTCCCTTTCACTCTCCTTTTTTGAACTCTTGACTTGACAATTATTTTTCAACTCAATTCTCTCTTTCGCTTGAGGTCTCAGCCTCAGTCTCATCTTTTTTCTCTCTCTCTCTCTCCTTTTCTGCCTCACTATTTCTTTTTTTCTCAATCTCACCTTCACTCTTGCTTTTTAGCTCAATCTCACTTTCATTCTTACTTTTTATCTCAATCTCTTTTTCACTTTTTCTTTATTGATGACTCTCATTTTCACTCTTTCTTTTTTGACCACTCTCACTCTCACTCTTTCTTTTTTGAGCAACCTCACTTTTCAGTTTCAATTGGTTCCCATGGACCTGTGTTGGAGTTAAAGGAGCAAGTTTGATTATTTTTTCATCCTTTTCAAAACTGTACATGTTCCTTAACACATGATGGATCACCTTCCTATCATACTGCCATGGTTTCCCCAACAAAATATAACCAGCATGCATAGGCACTACATCCCAAAGGACCATATCCTGGTATTTCTCAATTGAAAAAGAAACTAGGACTTGCTTATTTAACCTGACCTCCCCACAATTACTCAACCACTGTAACATGTATGGGTGTTTCAAAGTAGGTAAATTCAATTTTTCAACTAAAGTAGTGCTAGCCAAATTAATACAACTCCTCAAATCAATAATCATACTACATACCTTGTTGTTGATGTGGCATCTAGTATGAAAAATGTTCTCGCTCTACTACTCGATATCATCCATCTTAATTTGTGTAGTAACAAGAGAATCACCATACTCTTCTTTCTCATACCCATTTTCAACACTAGACTCACTTCGCCTCCTATCTCTCCTGCCTTGTAGATTTCTAATTACCGCATCTTGATAATCTACCCTATCCCCTCACTTCACCCAACACCAAGTTCAACCGCTCAAACTGTTGTTGCATGGATTGCAACACAAAGGATGAGTTATCTACCATCCCCTTTGATGAAGAGCCACTCTGGTGAGACATTGTAAAGTGCTGCACAAAAGAATGTTAGTGGAAAACCTCACACACTCTCCCTTACGTGTTTACACGCGAATAATGGCACTCCACTCGTGTTTCACTCTTAATTGGCTTTTTCCTGATAATAGTCTCACACTCTCTTGCCTTTTTCCTCAATAGTTTTCTCGCTCAAGTTCTTTAAGAACTAGTTGAACTAAATCAGGACAATACAATATTGTATTATTCCAACCAGTAATATAGATCCAAGAAACAAGAAACAAGGAAGGAATAAAATGACACGAGACTCAAGAAAATTATATGAGGGAAAGAGTAATTATAAAACAAGATAACAACTACAAATATGTATTCAGCCCATTTGATGATAAAACTCAGTCAACAAATATTTTTCTTTTCTCTTTGTTGTAACTATGTAGCAACCTTTGAATATGCTACCTTTTTTTTTCGAATTTTTTTTTTCAAATTTTTTTTTTCTTTTCCTTGCTTTTCTATTCTATTCTTTTCTTTTCTTTCCTTTTCTTTTCTTTTCTTTTCTTTTCTTTTCTTTAATTCAATCACAAACAACAATATTCAATTGTGAAAATCCAGCAATTGAATTCAAAAGCAAACAATAATTGACAATGAAGTAGAATAGAAACAATGGAACGACACTCCAAGCAATTGACAAAGTTAGATATGCAAGAAGCCCTAGAATTTTGAAACCCTAGGTGATGCAAATTTCAGCAAAACCAAAAACTCTAAGAATTTCAGCAGCCTACTTTTTGTTTCCCTTTTTTTTTTTTTGGCAACCCTAGAACAATGAAGCCCTAGAATTAAATTTAAAGCTACAAGAATTAAAAGATAAAATCAGACCTGATTGGAAACCTTGCTCTGAATACCAAATGATATGAACCCGCGGGAATGAAATCCTTTGAACCCACAATCAATTGAAAACTCCCCAAGAAAGCTAAAATCAAGTCAATGGATGGAAAATCTATATCCGATGAAAACTCGTTTCAAGAACGTAGATTATATTAAAATCTAGACCCGTTGAAGAACCCGTCTCAAGAACCCAGATTACAAGGAGGAACGCCACAAAAGTTGTGATTTACCTTTAATGAGTTCAAAAGTTCAATTAAGAACAAGAGGAGTAAAACTCAATTCACAATGAATAAATTCATCAAATTTTATAAACTTCTTAAAATGAGGCAACAAAAAGTATTTAAACCAAAACCTAATTAAAACCCTAGCCAAAATAAAGCCCAACTTCCAAAAATACCCCCGAGTGAATAGTGCCACGGCTAGAGTACGACGCTACAGTAACTCGGCTACAGTACTAACCCTAACCCTAGTTCAATAAAATAATAACTTTTCCAACATGCCCTTGCATAGGCCCCCTTTAAGTCCTTCCCATAAAAAACTCAATTATTGTAAACTAATAAAATAAGTTATTTAAATGAATCAAACAAGTTGAAAGCCTTCAAGTGCCCAAAGCCTTTAAGTCATATTGTTGCCCTCTTTTATTGCTTATCAAATGAATCAAAACTTGATCTCCATCCTTCAAGCCCATCTTGAATGTTGGGCTCTTGCTAAACTTGTCTTAAGTGGATTGCATCAATCTTTACATTGCCTCCTTGATCTTCTTGGCTCTTGACCTTGTAATTGCCCCATCTGAAAGTTGCAAAGGATCTTTAAGACTAGGCCCACCTTGGTTCCCATCACTAAGTGGCGCCATCTCCTTACTAAGAGGGTAAACTTGAGCCTTTCAAAGCCAAAGTCCTTAATGGGCCGAATTCCTATGGGTTTTTTTTTTCTTTCTATTTTTCACTTGTAGGCTTTTTAACTTAGAACTCCAAGATCCACTCCAACAAAAATAGAAAGTGGCCTAAATAATTTTTCCAATGCTTAGCCAATAACCCAAATAAATAAATAAATAGATAAATAATATCCACCAGAATTACGAATGGAATCTTAACGAAAATCCGGGGCATCACAAAGATGTTTCAAACCATCCGATATCACATAAAGACATTTCAAATCATCACATCTTGCACAAAGATGTTTCAAATCATCAATTCTCACACAGAGCAAGTCACCAAATCTCACACAGAGATATTTCAAACAGACATACATGTTGCCCCAGAGAACACATTAGGCGCCCAACCAACTCGAAGACACCACACATGATACGCCAGAAGTATTGTCCTTCCTGTCTACCATGTGAGGCCAATACAGGTTCCACCCCAATCATCATGAGTCATTCTCCTTTCCGTATGACATGAGTCTACCTGTCCACGATGATTGACACAGTATGACTCACACACACACTCACCCGAAATCATCACATCATAAATCTGAGCCAGTCAAACGTCAAGATCTTAAAATCACAAAGTAAAGATATTCAAACTCAAAGTAAAAATAATCGTAAACATAATGAATGAAATATTTATGATCAAAAATGGGAAAGGTTACAGAATATGCAATGCAAATCCCATGACATACCCACTTTACCCCACATTTTCCAGTACCTGTCTTAGAAGTTAACCTACATCGTAGTAGTAAAAAGTCTACGGCAGTGCTGCACTGCTCTCTTTCCTTTGAAGACTCCAACTCCAAAGGAACTCGAACACTTAATATCTTAAAAGTGAGCTTTTGGCTTTTTCCTTAAGCCATTTATACAACGGGATCGTCAAATGTCCTTCTGATGTATTTCTAATTGTAGGCATGGTTGAATAAGAGCCATATGGTCTCAGTCGTCCCACCATATGATAATAGATAGACTATCAAATCAAGGTACACACGTCCTTATGATCTACCTTGGGCCAATCCGTTGTCTCTCCTTGAGTGAGGGACTCCCACGTGGCGTTTGACTATATCTCTACTAGTGTCGTAGCCTTTTCCCTGTAGACCCACTCTAGATGTGACATTTCAGATGGAGTGTGGGTTTCTGTGTATGGCAATGCTACCCTTTGAGCGTTCTCCTATTATTCCAAAAGGCCCGTACATGCCCACGGGTCTTGTCATTGACTGTTCCTCTCCTTAGGCTCGATTCTTGCCTTTCGGTACCAGCCTTCCTCACCCTCGTATGAATGACCCCTTTTCCAGAATTGCAAACCTTTTCAGCTACTCATTCTTTGCCTGGGTACTTGCTCGTTCGGCATGGGGTGAAAAGTCCTTTATTACACCTTGTACTGACATGCTTATGTTAGGCTTTCTAGGTGGTGCCACTCGCCCTTCCGTTGGACTAGTTGTACTCTACAAACCACTTGTCCTCATGTTTCACCAAAGCAACGAGAGAAGAGCATCTTTGCCTTCCACTTTCTAAGGAATGACTCTCTTCTCTGCCTTCCTTTTGTCCTCGGAATGTGGTCGGTCCTTTTGCACTGGTGTGGTCTTTACATATATTGTTTTTATTCTCAAGTTTAGATGAATTTATTAATAATTTTTTTTTTTTTTGGATAATGTGAATTTGGGAACCGGAAAGACTTGGTTTTGCGGAAAATATTGTTCTTAGATTAAATTTAATTGATATCGTGATGGTTGATACGTTTTCGGAATAGAAAGAAAACTTGGTTGAAGTCTTTGAGCTAGTGTTGAAGTCTTTGAAGTCGATAAACCATAGAAATTTGGGCTATGAATTTACCACACTGGAAATTTGTCTTGAAATATGAAGCTTCTATGATTTAGCTTTTAATAAGTTGTACGAATATTTTAGTTAGGTCTTGAGTAATACCAGTTAAGAGTGGCTGTACAGCCGCCGCTAGTTTTAAAATTGTTTTTTTTTTTTTTTATATATATGTATTTTTTAATATTTTTTAAAAAAAGAAAAAAATCATAATATTATTAAAAAATACATACTTAATTATTAAGTAAAAAAAAAATTTTAAAAAATAAAAAATTGGGAGCGGGGGCTACCAAAAGCCCCCAGCAGGACATATATATTTTCGTACCAGTTAAAGCGTTGAAGTGATTTGACAAATCAAGGTAAGTAGGTTTAATTAGTACGCTGTATTATTAAATGTTTATGGGCTTTTTTCATTTTATTAATATTATTTCATGAAATATTTGATTTGTGCCTAAAAGAAAATAATGATTTCATGAGCATGAATTCTTACGTATTTTGTCGTGGCGTATTCATAGAAGATTTTAGGAAAATAAAAGTTAACAGGGAATTAGGATAACTAAACCGAAGGTCTATAAAAAGGTGTAGAATCCATATGGAGTGAAATATATGGAAAAAAAGAAAATAGTTACCATTGTAATGTGTAGTTCCCATTACAAATTTTACTTTCATCATGATGAATATTTATTGCAGTGAATATTTTTACTTATGATTTAATAGCTAAGGCTCATAAGTTACAGTCAGCTTAATCAATCTTTACTTTACTAAATCGTGGACTTATCTTCTACCTGTAAAATTTCATATTTTACAAATATAAAGGAGGAGCATTCCGGTAGGGAAGCTCATAAGACACATGAGAGGATTAGAAAAAAAAGTTATGAAATAAGTGTCATCTATATAATAGTTTACTTTTTCCTTCAAATTTTATGAAGAAACAGTTTGAGTTGGTTTGAAGGTTCTGTTCGAGATAAGAATATGAACTCCGTTTATTACATATAGAAGTTCTCAGTTTATTTTCAAGTGTTTATTATTTCAAATGCTATTGTGACCACAGTTTGTTCACGTCCAATCTTAAGTAATATTGGGGCTTGTACTGCATCAACAAATATGAAAGTTTGTTTTCTTTGCTACAACTTCCCCATTAATCATTGAAAACATCTTTAACTGATTACCACATATCAGATCTTTGTAGCTAATGGCATAAGACGCCCCGAGAAGTCAGAACCCAACTTATGGTGCAACTAAACTCATAGCTTGGAGATAATTTTCTTTGCATGATGCCTATACATTGTTCTCAATTTACGAACATGTTATTTTGTTCCAAGATAACAACCAATCATAAAAGCCCCAATTACATACGACATCTGCGACTCCAAGAAGAACAAAATACAAAATGAAAATCCATCAAAAGTTGGTTCAACGTTATATGGTACATGATGAAAACCTTGTAGATTTGTGGTATTGACTGTGGCAGAGAGAGCTAATGGTGTTGTCAATTGAATCAAGTTTGATCTCTTACCGAGGCACTGTGCCAGTCACTGTCCTGTGTCTTGGGTCTGTCAGAAGCGTTCTTATATTCACAAAGCCAACTTCTCTCATTGTTCCTTCCAAATCAGTCAAGTAATATTCATCTAAAAACGGTTCAGTGCTCTTCATCAATGTGAACAGAACTGGAGACAATTCCTGCAACAATTAAAAGTCCATTGAGCATAAACTGAAGTTCCTCGAACTGGTTAACACTTATTTACGCTGTCAAATAATAGCCTTATTGGATTCTGAAAGTGTTTCATCTCATCTCATCTCACCTCATCATTACAATTTTTTCAAATTCTCTTACAAAATATAATAAACAATTCAAAATTTTCAAATCTCAAAACAATAATATTATTAAAAAATAATATTCTAATAATCATTTTTTCAACTTTCATCTTTCATCTAAAACCATGTCATCTCATCGCTGAATCCAAACTAGCCCTAAAGATAAAAAAAAACTATTTCCAAACTTGATTTCTGGCACACCAACACACCACTGAAATGGGTCCAACAATAGTAAGAAACTATTAGTGTTTTTACTTTTTTTATAACTATAACTGGTTCCACAACAAGTGGTATGTTGACGCACCATGACACCAGGCTTGTCAATAGCAAAACTCATTGAAAATATTGTGGTCATACCTGTAGGATCTTTGACTTTGGCTGCAAAAGAGAGAAAAAGTAACACAAGCGTTATTATAACAGCACAACACATTATGACTTAAAAGTATTTATTGCGTTTATTTACCGAAGTATCTGTAAAGGCAACGGTGCCTCCAGGTCGAAGGAGACGGAATGCTTCCTTCACTAGATTGACTATTGCTCTTTTAGGACATTCATGATGCTTCAAAGAAATTAGGCTGTCAGAGGCACAATTATCTACAAATTTGTCTCATGAAAAGCTTTAAGATAAGTAAGTTAAAACATGTTTTTGGACCACATTTTGTTTCTGGAATTTTTCAAGTACTCAAAGTTCTAAAATAGCATTCAGGAAATTTTCTGGAAGTTTTCAAATCCCCAAGTTCTAAAATAGCATTCAGGAGCATTTCTTCTATCATCATTGAATGGGCAATCAATCTATTATGATCTATCGTATGGGGGGAGTATCCCCCGTCTTTTCATCCAGTCCCTTGCAAGGATTTCTCGGTTATTTGATGTAGATTTTTTATCACATGAGAATTCATGTTCAGTATACATGAGTAAATTAGAAGTTACATCCTAGTGATTAGATCTAATTCTACTTTAATTCTTTAACTTCAAACATTACGGTAAACCTCATTACAAATTTAATATGCTCTACATGGATGCCCAAAACATAAAATATAAAAGGAAGTGTGCAACTAAGGTGCCCAATAGACAATGACATGGAATCACTTTATTGGTTAACTACAATATAAAAATTTAATCCACCTTATAAATTTGCTAAATTGAGGGAGATAACTTGTAATTAATTATGCTTCACATAGGGAGGTAAATAATTGTTTACCCTAATATGTATATAGACTATTGACATAGCTGCACAGGTTATTGTCAAGCATTGAAAATAGCTACATATTGTAAGTTCTGTTCTTGATGAATTACTTTTTTTTTTTATAGGAATGAATGACATGCAAGGAACAATTCATTTAGCAGCTTTAAGAACACCAGAGAAGAAACTAACATATTTAGCGGCAGAAACTGTAGAACTATGTTTAGTCTAATTCTAAGTAGACAGTATCACATACCACATAAGCCATGGAAACAATGTCAAATGAGTTGGAAGACAATCCCGTGTCTTCCCCATTTGCATGAATCCAGCTGATTGGATTCTTTCTAGGAAATCTTTTCTTTTCCTTAAATTGAGCTGCAGCAAGAAAGTAAGGTGACAAATCTAGACCCTGCATCAATACAAATAAAAGTTTAGGCAAATATAGAGTAATACCTATTAAATTCTTTATTGAGTTACAAGGTGACATATTCCAAGGTAATTTGTTATATGATACACTGTTTTAGTCATTTCACCGAGAGAGAAAGTTTGCACTCACAGTCACTTTGGCCGACGGAAACTTGTCAGCAAGATATCCTGTGCTGACACCTACAGAGCATCCAATATCTAGAATGTCCCTGATCATGGAATTTCCAGAATACTGTAGATGATGTTGCTCAATTGCTTGAAGCCAATTTCCACGTACTATTTCATTAGCTTCATGTAATGAAGAAGCACCAGGTACAACTCGTCTTGCCATTGACAAGGTTGCAGCCTCTGCTTCAGCAGCGGCCTGACATGAAACATGCAATGTATGAAGGACTCTCCTGCCTTAAGAAATTTTCATTCTTCATGAAAGGATAGATTAACAACAAGAGTGATGGAAACCAAGTTGGGCCTACTCTTAAAGATCATTTGCAAATTCCAGATAAGCCAATTACAAGATCAAGGGCCAAGAAGATCAAGGAAGCAATGCACAGATTGGTGCAATACACTTGGGATGAAGCTAGCAAGAGCCCAACACTCAAGATGGGCTTGAAAGAAGGAGGACCCGCTTTGATCCACTTGATTCAAGCTGTGAAATACATGACTTAGAGATAGGGCCTATTGTTATTGGAGACTTCAAATTTGGTTAAATGATTTATTTTATTAGTTTAGAATAAGTGGGCTTGAAGATGCCTGACCCACAAGTCTTATTTTCAATGAACTAGGGTTTTCAAGAAGGCCTTGTATTTTGGCCAAGGGCTTATTTGGAAAGTTACTTTTTAGGAATTAGGGTTTCAAGAGGTACTGTAGCGTTACTGTAGCCGCGGGTACTGTAGTGTGACACTATTCATCAGGGCATTTTGGGTAAAAAGGGGCTTTATTTTAGCTAGGGTTTTAATTAGATTTAGTTTAAATACTCCTTGTAGCCTCATTTGAAAGTTAGACAATATTGAATGTTTTTTGTGAGTTGAGGTTTCTCCTCTTGTTCTTGATTGAACTCTTGAACTTATCAAAGGTAAATCACAACCTTTGTGGCGTTCCTCCTTTGTAATCTAGGTTCTTGAGACGGGTTCTTCAACGGGTCTAGATTTTGATATAATCTAGGTTCTTGAAACGAGTTCTCATCGGGTCTAGGTTTTTCCATCCATTGACTTGAATTTGGCTTTCTTAGGGAGTTTTCAAATTGATTGTGGGTTCAAGAGATTTCATTCTCGCGGGTTCATATCAAAGAGGGTCTCAGATTAATAGTCAGCAAGATCAGGCATGCATTGTTACTAACAAGAGTCCAAGATATGTTTTACATAAAAAGCAAACATTTAGTGAATTTCATTTCAACCTTGAATTTTGCACACTAGTGAGAGGGACTACATAAGACAGAAAAAAACCCATTAATCCGATGGAAAATTTGACTAATGACCAGTAGAGAGGCTGTATGTACTCACTTTTAGCAGCAGAAGCCAAAGCGAAAATAGACCACGTTTTTATCCTCAAAGGGCAAATTGTTTTTTTTTTTATTGGTACCAGGTGTCCAAGAACAGCATCCCAACTAATTCCGGGAGTGCACAAACCCTCAGCAAGGAGTTTCCCGCAAATGCACCTCAGATAATTTAAGGGGAAAATCTCCCAGTCTGATGGCCCTTAGAGATTGTTTGCACTCAAGGGGATTTGAACCTTAGACCTGGGAGGAGCATACCCCCAAGCCCAAGGCCTTTACCACTTGAGCCAACCCCTAGAGGTTGTCCTCGAAGGGCAAATATCAAGACTATTTTACTTGGACATTTATAAGGGACATGTTCTGACCATGTGCAAACACATCGACAAGCTCAATCAGCAAATTCTGAAAATACAGGGTTTAGTATAAATTACTAGCATCTGATTATATGTTTTCTCCTTACTTCATTCCATCTTAGTAATTCTTGTAGAAGTCTACTAATTATTGCATGTACTCTCACGCTGTTTAAAAATAACATATAAAACCTTTTTCTGAGAACTGGTAGTTTATGACGGTATTAGAACAGTTAAGCATCACTCTTTCCAATCAAATTAGGTTATTAGAGTGGAGAGAGGCTTGATTAGTACTTGATTACCCAAAAACCTAATCTAATAGGAAAGCAGGGATTTATTCACTTAATCAGTACTCCTTTTACTCATGTGATAATAGCATTAAACAGTTATCAGTACACACTTGCCATTGTGTCCACTAGTGTCATCAATGTCTTGGACATGTACAAGTAGAAAAAATAGACAAGGCATTTTTTTATAGATGAACCCTTGCTACTTGGTGCATTTAAAATTTTGAAAAGTCAAAAAGAGAAGTATAAGCATATTAACCAGCTCAGAATAAAGCTGGAAAACTTACCAACCATGAAAGGTTGCCCTCATCATATGCATGGAAAGGATTCAAATAATCTGCACAACAAGCAGTCAATAATTACTTGGTGTACTAAATGAAGATGAATAGCAAGTGCTACTAACTTCAAGGTAATACTTTTATTTTTTTGAAACTTAGTCCAATTGTAACATAATCCAATATGCAGAATTAGGGACAGCCAAGAGTCGTCTTGACGGAAGGTTAGTTACCTTAATGAATTGAATGTACAAATAAAGAATTATTTTTTTTTTAATTTTTTTTCCTTTAGCCACTTTTGGCTAACCAAATAAAAGCAAGGATTATAAAAGGATAAAAAGGCAGATTCCATATTATAATTTTAAATTTCACACTTAATGTTCTGCTTATATGGAAGTTGGTGGATCACCCACAGAGCTAGGAAGAATTGTTATTGAGAATTTATATTGCTTCTCACTAAATTAAATAGGGATATACCAATTGCTATTGTATTAGGAAGTAGTGTCATAAAGTGTCCAAGGAACTACCATACAAACCTAAGCATTTGGGGGTCAAAGTGGTATATCATGGTACAAAAGCTATTGGGATTTACTCTTTCCTATCAATTTAAAATTTAAGATCTTAGAATAGAGCCAAAGTTTGAACTCTGGGTCAACAGCTCTGCCACCTAAAACCCTACATTCATGGAAAAGAGTGAATTTAATTTTTAACAAGCATTCTCACGCCCTGCTCCCTTCCCACCCTGCAAAAGAAGTAAAAGTAATGAAATCTCAGTTTCCTAGAAGAAAATTAGCTTGATTGCATCTAGGGACCAGAATGGAACTTTAAAATGTGGGATAAGTAATGACCTAAGATCCTCACTATTTAATCAACACAAATAGAAAACCACCGAAATATGCCCTATAAATTGTTCAGAAACCATTTTAGAGGGCTCCAATAATAATAGCGGCATCTTTTTATTTACCATAGTCCTCTGTAAGGGGCATGACAATTATTGTGAGGGTTAGTTATAATACAATGAATAAACTTTTAGCAATCACAGAAAACTGTGTAGAACCAGTGACACCATGGCAAGGATAAAGCAACCTCTTCCAGATACACAGCACAGTCATGGAGTCATCTTGTCAAAATAGTGATCAAAAGCCAAAACACCATAAATTGGAAATCACAAAGTCGTAATCTAATTAGTTTTGATTGAAATATAAATTAACTGAGTAATTACATGGTATTCGTTTTAGATTAGAACTCGAACCACAGGATCCATATATTACTGGCAAAGAGAAAACTATTTTAGCATTATAATAGGAACTTGACTTCTTAACATGCTGCAAAAGTCAAGCATAATGTCTGAAATTTGAATCTGACATTCCGAATATGCATAGAAGATGCTTAAGCTTCAATTGAAGCACATTGAAAGTAGAAAATCTTTGACATTAGAAGTTCCCAATACATTTCATAAACTATAAATAAACTACAACATGTTCATATCTTAGATTATCCAATGTCTAGAACAGATAAAAAAAAGAAAATCTTCACTGCATGGGTTCTATTGCTCGATTTTCACTTTGAAAAACACAACAACAGGAAATTCAGATTCGAAAATATTCATCTTCTTTTCTTTACCCTCTTTTATCAACAACCACACATAGACCAATAGAAACGAACATAGAGAAAATACACATAAAGGAGAAAAGCAATAAAATGAGAATTCAAGAAATAGAGAATATACAATCTGGGTATACAACTGAAGGGTTCTGAATGCTCTCCAATTCCTTGTATACATCTGATTCCAGAATCTCCTTTGTCATTTCCCTCCATGGAATGTTCTTCTTCTCAGCAGTGCTGCTCGAACCACAACCCAGAATTGAAAAATCATTATCCACAAAAAAATGCCTAGGAGATGTGTGTGTGCGTGTGTGAGAGAGAGAGAGACTTGATAAGGACGCGTCTGGCTCCGAGCTTGAGCAGAGAGTAGAGGGGCTTGAACGAAATTAGAGCACCGACGAGGCGAGAGAGAGGGGTTGCACCAACCCATCTGGGACGGTCCAGTTGTCCTTCTTCGTACCCCGCCACTTGAACACCTTCCCTTCCGGTCACGTCATACGCCGCCAGAATGTGAACCACCCCAGAGCCTCTACTTTTTCTTGGCCTTCTCGTTCTTGCGTGGCTTTTGGAGCAGACAAGAGAAAGACGGTGAGTAGCGGGGCCACACAATGCCATTGGAGTCGCTCAGAGAAAAAATCAGCAGAAGAAGAGAGAAGGGAGCTAACGGTAGCTGTAACAGATAACGGCTAATCTTATCTCCATGAAATGGACCTCAGCCCAGGCCAGAATCTCTCGTCCACCTCTGGTATCCCGCCACGTGGACTTTTCAGTAACTAGCTGAAAAAGGAAAGAGTGGTTCTACAGCGGCACAGCCACACATGGGATAATTTTTTTTTTTCATGTATTTTTTTAAAATTTTAAATATTTTTTATAAAAATTCATAACATAATTAAAAATATTTTCTCACTCATTGAGTGAAAAAAAAAAAACCACTGTCAGGAGCCCGATGGGGTTCCCATGCATGGGTTTAGCATTTCTAAAATGCAAAATACTTTTCATGTATTGTTGATTGAAAACTTTTATACGTCATTCTACACATTAAATACTATATTTTTTTATTTTTATTTTCTTATCAAATATGTGGTATATAAATAATGAGTAGAAGAATTTAATAGTTTAAAAAGAATACAACCAAAAAAATTTTAAAAAATATGTCGTGTGTGGTGTGTATAGATGATTAGTAGTAAAACTCATTATTGATTAAATTAACTTGGTCTAAAATTTAAAAATTATCATAATATCCCCTTTTACTTTTGTGAAAGCAAAAGTTCAAAACACAAAGTGTGCACATATACTATATCAAATTACATGTAATAAATGATCATTTTGATTTTAAATTATATGTCATATAATGGAAAGTCCAATCAAATAAAACTTAACAGCGTGTCAATTGACTTGTAATTTAATTGTTATGCCCTCTCTTTATTCTAATAAAAGAGAGAAAGGGCGGGTGTTCTAACTCACACGAAGAAGTCATCTCTTTGTAAAAATAAAAAAGAGAAAGAAATCGTGGATTTCATCACTAGTACAAGATAAACATAACTCAAAAGAGAGTACAAGCACAAAAAGAGGGGTGTGGTACTCTCGTTCCTTGGTAAAGAGTTTGGTGAGGATCTACGGTGGCAGGAGTGCCAACCGGTCGAAACATCCCAAATCTTACTTGGGGCTACACTTGCATTCTCAAAAATTGAGCACCCGTCAAGTGAAATAAATATCTGATATGAACCCGTGGGAATGAATTCCCTTGAACCCACAATCAATTTGAAAACTCCCCAAGAAAGCCAAAAATCAAGTCAAGGATGGAGAATCTAGACCCGATGAGAACCCGTTTCAAGAACCTAGATTATATTAAAATCTAGACCCGTTGAAGAACCCGTCTCAAGAACCCAGATTACAAAGGAGGAACGCCACAAAGGTTGTGATTTACCTTTGATAAGTTCAAGAGTTCAATCAAGAACAAGAGGAGAAAACTCAACTCACAAATAAAATTCAATATTGTCTGGTCTTCAAATGAGGCTACAAGGAGTATTTAAACTAAACCTAATTAAAACCCTAGCCAAAATAAAGCCCCCTTTTACCCAAAATGCCCCGGATGAACAGTGTCACGCTACAGTACCACGGCTACAGTAACGCTACAGTACCTCTTAAAACCCTAATTCCAAAAAGTAACTTTCCAAGTAAGCCCTTGGCCAAAATACAAGGCCTTCTTGAAAACTCTAGTTCATTGAAAATAAGACGTGTGGGCCAGACATCTTCAATCCCACTTATTCTAAACTAATAAAATAAATCATTTAACCAAATTTGAAGTCTCAAATAACAATAGGCCCTATCACTAAGCCATGTCTTCCACAGCTTGAATCAAGTGGATCAAAGCTGGTTCTCCTTCTTTCAAGCCCATCTTGAGTGTTGGGCTCTTGCTAGCTTCATCCCAAGTAGATTGCACCAATCCGTGCATTGCATCCTTGATCTTCTTGTTCCTTGATCTTGTAATTGACCCATCTAGAATTTACAAATGATCTTTAAGACTAGGCCCACCTTGGTTCCCATCATTCCCCCTCTCCTCAAAAGGATTCGACCTCGAATCTCCACCTGGATCAAAAGGAAAAATGTTCGTAACATTGAAAATAGCAAAAACTTGATACTTACTTGAAAGATCTACTTCATGTGTATTTTCATGAATTTTCTCAAGAAATTGAAAATGTTCATCCCAAGCTACTCATATCATCAACAAGCAAAGCCATCAAAGGTAAAGGAGTAAGTGGATTAAAACCATAAACAACCTCAAAAGGAGAATAAGAAATAGTAGTATGCAAGGTTTTATATGCACACTCTAATAAGGGCAAATGATACTCCCGCAAATGTCCATGTAGCAATTCAATGAATGGCAAATGATACTCCCACAAACGTTCATGAAACACACCTGAAGTTTTTCTTACACCACTCCAATTATATGCAAACTCAATGAATGGCAAAAAATACTTCCACAAATGTTCATGCAACACGTTAATGAATGACAAATGATACTTCCACAAACGTTCATGCAATACATAAGTGAATGGAAAATGATACTCCCACAAACGTTCTTGCAACATATTGAAAGTCTTCCTTACACCAAAGTTACCCAAGAAACCACCATGTCTATCACACACAAGCAACTTAAGCATAAAACTAGTTGGCACACAAAATCTATTCTCTCTAAACAAGTACCAATTAATTTATAGAACTTACCAAACGATACTTTTTCACATGTTCCATACACACTAGCAAAGTCATCATCATTAGCATGCAATTCCTTATTATATTCAACTCTCAACAATTTTGCATCTAAAATGAAGATAAGGACGTACCTTCTTGCTAAAGCATCAACCACAAAATTTTCCATACCTTGTGTGTATTTGAATACATGAGAAAAAGTCTCAACACAGTCCTCTCGCTTAGCATGCATTATAGTCAACGACTTACCTTGTCCCTTCAAGTGTGAAAAAGACTCATGTTCTTCAAAGGAAGGTTGGTTAGGAATTGTCGCACCTGGCACAAAATCAATGTAGTACTCTATCTCCCTAATATGTGGCAATCCACTAAACACACCTCTAGGAAACAAGACCTCATATCCCTGCAACAAAAAGACAATAACACTACCCAAAGACACGTCAAGTTCGTTAGTATTAAGACTCGCCTTAGCATAAAAACTCACATTTCTTTTTGTTTTTCTCTCACTTTCTTCACTCTCTCTTTTCTTTCCACAATTCTTTTCTTTTTCACTCTCTTTTTGCTTTTCACTCTCTTTTTTTCTGTCACTCTCCTTTCCTTCATCTCTTTTTGAACTCTCGACCTGACAACTGTTTTTCAACTCATTCTCTCTTTCTCTTGAGGTTTCAACCTCACCCTCATCTTTTATCTCTCTCATTTTACTCTCTCTCTCGTTTTCGGCCTCACCATTTCTTTTTTTCTCAATCTCACTTTCACTCTTGCTTTTTAGCTCAATCTCCTTTTCACTTTTTCTTTTTTGATCACACTCATTTTCACTCTTTCTTTTTTGAGTAACCTCACTTTTCAGTTTCAAATGGTCCCCATGGACTTGTGTTGGAGTTAAAGGAACAAGTTTGATTATTTTTCCATCCTTTTCAAAGCTGTACATGTTCCTTAACCCATCATGGATCACCTTTCTATCATACTCCCATGGCTTCCCCAACAAAATATGACCAGCATGCATAGACACTACATCACAAAGGACCATATCCTGGTATTTTCCAATTGAAAAAGTAACCAGCACTTGCTTATTGACCCTAACCTCCCCACAATCACTCGACCACTGCAACATGTATGGTCTAGGGTGTTTTAAGGTAGGCAAATTCAATTTCTCAACTAAAGTAGTGCTAGCCAAATTAATACAACTCCGCAAATCAATGATCATACTACATACCTTGTTGTTGATGTGGCATCTAGTATGAAAAATGTTCTCGCTCTGCTTCTCTGTATCATCCATCTTAATTTGTATATTGAGAGCATGCCTGGCAACAAGAGACTCACCATACTCTTCATTCTTACAGTTATGTTCAATACAAGGTTCACTCCTCCTCCTATCTCTCCTGCCTTGTAAATTTCTAATTACCACTTCTTGATGATCCATCCTATCCCTCACTTCACCTAACACCAAGTTCAACCGCTCAAACTGTTGTTGCATGGATTGCAACACAAATGATGAGTTATCAACCATCCCCTTTGGTGAAGAGCCACTCCGATGAGACATTGTAAAGTGCTGCACAAATGAATGTTAGTGGAAAAACCTCACACACTCCCTTACGTGTTTACGCTCGAATAATGGCATTCCACTCGTGTTTCACTCCTAATTGGCTTTTCCCCGATAATAGTCTCATACTCTCTTGCCTTTTACCTCAATAGTTTTCCCGCTCAAGTTCTTTAAGAACTAGTTGAACTAAATCAAGACAATACAACCTTGTATTATTCCAACTAGTAATATAGATCCAAGAAACAAGAAACAAGGAAGGAATAAAACGACACGGGACTCAAGGAATTTATATGAGGGAAAGAGTAATTATAGAAGAAGATACCAACTACAAATATGTATTCAGCCCCTTTGAGCACAAAACTCAATCAACAAATGTTTTTCTTTGTCTTTGTTGTAACTATGTAGCAACTTTTAAATATGCTACCTCTCCTTATCTTCTTCTCCTTCTTCTTCTTCTTCTTCTTGTTTTTTTTTTTTTTTTTTTTTTTTTTTTTTTTCGAATTTTCTTTTCTTTTCTTTTGCTTTCCTTTCCTTTCCTTTCCTTTCTTTTCTTTTCTTTTCTTTTCTCTTCTTTTCTTCTCCTTTCTTTCTTTTCTTTTCTTTTCTTTTCTTTTTTTTCTTTTTTCAATTCACAAACAGAAATACTCAATTGTAAAAATCAAGCAATTAGCACACAAGAATTGACAACGAAATAGAAGAGAATCAAGGGAACGACATTCCAAGCAATTGGCAAACTCAGATATGCATTAAACCCTAGAATTTTGAAACCCTAGGTGATGCAAATTTCAGCCAAACCCAAAACCTTTAGAATTTTGGCAGCCTACTTTTCGTCTCTGCAATTTTTTTTTTTTTTTTTGGGCAACTCTAGAACAATGTAGCCCTAGAATTAAATTTAAGGATGCAAGATATTAAAAGATAGAATCAGACCTGATTGGAAACCTGGCTCTGATACCAAATGATATGAACCCGTGGGAATGAATTCCCTTGAACCCACAATCAATTTGAAAACTCCCCAAGAAAGCCAAAAATCAAGTCAAGGATGGAGAATCTAGACCCGATGAGAACCCGTTTCAAGAACCTAGATTATATTAAAATCTAGACCCGTTGAAGAACCCGTCTCAAGAACCCAGATTACAAAGGAGGAACGCCACAAAGGTTGTGATTTACCTTTGATAAGTTCAAGAGTTCATAAGCACATTTTTATGTTTAATTTCAAAATCCATAAAAGAAAGAGCTAAAACCCAATCAAATTCAAAGCAATTTTTGAATTGGAATAATTCCCAAGAGTTTTCAATGAAGCATGACTTCTTAATTGAGTAAGACTTTCAATTAATAAAGATTCTTCATTTTCAACGTGGGTTGACTTTCAATATAGATAGACGTGTAGACTTTCAGCAAAGTAAGGATGCTTCAACATGAGAAGACTTCAACGTTGGGATAACTTTCCAAAATATCAAATAAAGGATAACTTCAAATAAGGTGGGTTTGAGAGTAATTCTGATCAAGAGAAAAGAAATAAATCACTAAAGGAAACTGCAAGAAGTCCAAGTCCAAAACGCACTAAGAGACAATTTGAACCTACCGTAGTGTTTTGATCATAACTTTTCATTCACACATCCGATTGATGTGATTTTTGATGCGTTGGAAATATATTTTAAAGTGCTAAAAACCCGTATCTGATAAGCATGTCCAAATTCTAACTCCTGAAGCGCGTACACAATTGCCAATCTGAGTCCTAAAAGTTAGGAGATTTTTGAAAGGAGGAGAGACAATTCTGGAGAAGAGAAAAATACCATTTTTATTTTTTAGTTCCTCCATGGAGAACTAAATCTTGAATAAAGCCTAGGGTGATTGGTGAAAATACTTTGACTTCATTTCAATTCATAAATTCAGTTTTATTGTTTAAGATTCTATGATTGAATTCTCTATTTGTTTTGAATTTTTATAAGTTTAAGACAATTATATTGAATCTTGCTATGTTTTGATATTGTTAAGGTATAGGATTATGACATATGATTGTGACTTAAACAATTATTTTTCATGTCATTGATGTGATCTTTTACTACCCTATTGTTTGTGGACATGGTGTCTTCTTTATATCTAATATTTATTTTTATATATGAAAACTGTGGTTTGTAAAGGGAGAATAGATTGTAGAATTAAATTTGAGAAAGTAAATAAATATAATGCATATCTTCCAATTAGGTATTTGGTGCTATAAATCTTAATTGTGTATATCGTTTGGATTGAAAAAGTCAGAATATTGGATCCAGTTGATGGAAACCCGAAACTTTACTTCCCTTTTATCCATGTCCTAATCTCATTTTAATTATGTACTTTTGGTAGAATTTTCATATTCTTGTCATATTGTCATTTAATCTTTTCCCTTAAACTTGCATCTTGTAATATTTCTTTTGACTCCCTGTGAATCGACATCATGAACTGTACTATACCACCACGTAATAGTTTGGGTATAATCAAATTTTGGCGCTGTTACTGGGGAGTACAATGCAAGAATCGATACAAGGCATAATTTACTTTAGCATTTTGTAAAGGGGTGATGGCTCTTCTTTTAAATTACCTCCCAAGTGCAGAATGTGTCTTACTTGTGTATAATGAGAGTCCCAAGGTCGATTTAATAGGGATTAAGATAGATTCAGTGCTATGCAATTGTTTATTGGAATAACGGGAAGTAAGAAGGTGAAATATGAGATGTGCAACTATCTTATGGTCACTGGGCAGGTTTGTAAGCCAGATTGTTCATACCAGAAAATTCAAGGGTTTGAAAATACTTTTTGCTTCTTTTCTGAGAATCCTAGATCAAATGAGATGGATTTGGATGCACACTAAAATTTATATAAAAAAAAAAAGCTATAGAAACTGAATTCTCTGTATTGATAAAGAAGAACAAATTCAAAACTCAAGACCAATGTTCTGAAAAGCTTTTAGAAAAATACCTAGGCTTTGGGTTACCTTTACATAGAGATCTAGGGGAGTTTTTCATTCCTCAATTACTATCAACTGCAATTTTAGTCATGATAAAAGCATTTGGATGATGTATATGATTAAAACACTAACAAAACATTTATTGAATAATCTCAACAAATTTCACATCAAATTGACAATCAACATACAACTCGGGATTAGGGTCGGCATCTTTTAAGAATCCATCGTGCCTTCAATCAACGATGGATCAAAGAAGACACAGAGAAACTCTAATCCCAGTGTCTATAAGAATGACAGAGATTCATGGAGAATACAAATTAAAACCGGGAAGAAATCAAAACTCCCAATTAAAACCCTACTGCCCAAAGGTTCCCCTTGACCTAGGTCACAAAATTACTCTTCCATCAAGTATGAAAACAAGCTATTAACCAAATAAAAAGACTGATCCATAATCCAAAGAAAGGAAAAACAAAAACCCTAGAATTAGAAGCCAAAATTTCAAAGTGATTTTCGGACTCTGCCAAAAATCCCAACATCCCCTTCTCGTATGTCCCTTGGTCCCTTTTTAATCTCTCCTTCCTCATCCTCTCCAGTGCTCTTGCTGGTTTCTCTCTCCAGGTTATTGCTCTCTCCAATTCCATGCGGTTCTAAGGTGCGAAGCCTAAGATGCAAAGCGGCAAGGGTTACGGGCTTGAGAGGATTCATTTTCTTCTCTTTTTTTCTCTAAGTGTCGAGTGAGTGTGTAAGGTAAGTGGCAAATATTGATTTTGCACTTGTATTTCCCATTTTGACCTTGTGGTGCCTTTGTGGTAAACTTATTGTGTAAATAAGCATATGTACTCAATTTCAGACCAAAACCCTTAATTTTCAAGCTTAATTTTCATATTATTTCCACTTAATCAGGTGGTAACTTCGTTCCTTCTTTTAGCTTGTTGCATTATTTTTTTTTTTACTTTTCGTAATATTTTTAGTTTTTAGTATTTTGTTATCTTGCATGCACAGATATAGAGACGCATTGAGTAGATTTGCTTGTAGGTCTGTGCTAGAGTTAGAATCAATTTTTTTAAATCCTTTATTTGACAATCGATCTAGTCCCAAAGAAATAAGTGAACACGAAGATCAACCCACTAGAACTCTTCAGGATTACCTCCACCTTACATGCACAGCCACACCATCATGCATCATGTTTCTAGCCAACACTCGTCAACTTGATTTTAAAGCAGGGATGATACATCTACTTCCCACCTTTCATGGTTTAGAGAATGAAAATCCTTATTTGCACATTAAGGAGTTTGAGGAAGTAGTTGCGACTTTTCATAGTCATAATACTACAAATGATGTTGTGAGACTTAAGTTCTTTCCTTTCTCTTAGTGGTTGTACTCACTAAGACCAAGATCAATAGGATCATAGAATGAGATGACACAGGTATTCTTTAACAAATATTTTCCCCAACATAAAACTAATGCTTTGAAGAGGCAGATCTCCATCTTTGCACAAAAGGATAGTGAGACTTTGTATCAGGCTTGGGAGATGTTTAAGAAGTTGTTGAGTATGTGTCATCACCATGGGTATGAGAACTGGCACTTAGTTAGTTATTTCTACCAGGGACTTACACCTAGAGAGTGTCAATTCATAGAGATGATGTAATGATGAGTTTTTGCAGAAAAATCCAGATGAGGCCATAGAATATCTCAATGAATTTGCTAAAAAAGCTCACATTTAGACCAGACCTTGTACTACTGAGAGTACAAATAGCTCACGGCTTGCTGGAAATCTAAATAGTAGTGAAATTTATCATCTTAGGGAAGAGGATAACCTAAAAGTTAAGGTGGAGATGCTTACTAGGGAGTTAAAGATATTAAAAACTAAGGATTTAAAGCCAACACACATGGGTACTCGTGTAGAGTCCTTTGGACCGTGTTTTGTGTATGGTGGGGTAAATCACCTAGCTCAATAGTGCCCCACATTTGTTGAAATGAGGGGAATGTATAAGGAACAATGTGATGCCTTGGGTATGTACAAGAAGCATTTTACACCTTTCTTCAATACTTATAATCCGGGATGGCATAATCACCCCATTCTTAGCTGGAAGTCTGAAAATTAGCAGTTTGCACAGCCACCTAGAGCTTACCCTACACCATATCATGCATCTTTTTCTTCTAGGAACCCCCTAGAAGATACTTTACATGCTTTTATTGAGGCATAAAGGGTAAAACTAATCAAAAGTTTGAGTCTTTGATTACGCAAGTTGTTAAAGAAAACAAGGAGATAAAGAGCCATGTATTTAAGTTGATGAGCTCCTTGAGTGTGAATGAGCGTGGCAAATTCCCTTCTCAAGCTCAATCCACACCCCAAGGTCAACATATGGCGCAAGAGAATTTGAAGGATGTCAATGTCATTGTGACACGAAGTGGTAAATCCTTACACATCCCAACAACTGATAAGTCAGAGGATGTTGAAGAGGATCAAAGCAAAAATGGTGCCGAACTGCCCAAGGAAGCCGAGGTAATAAAGAGCCCAGTTAAAAAGTACCATTTTCTCAAGCTTAAAAATTGAATATGCAAACTTTGGATCCTAGCAATGAAATCCTGGAGAACCTCAAGTAGGTAAAAATTAACCTTCATCTTTTGCATGTTATTAAACAAGTTCCTACTTATTCAAAAGTATTCAAAGATTTGTATACAGTTAAGAGGAAGTACTATGCTAAGAAGACAACATTCCTGACAAAGCAAGTTAGTACTTTAATTAAGCAGCGAATTCCTCTTAAGTACAAGGATCCTGGTTGTCTAACCATTGCATGTAATATTGAGAATCATTAGTTTGGGCAAGCCTTGCTAGATTTAGAAGCTAGTGTAAATTTGATGTCTTATTCCATATTTTTGTAGCTTGGTTTGGATGAAATTAAGCCCACTTCTGTTATGCTTCAATTGTTGCCCATTCAATTAAGAAACTGAAAGGGAAAGTTGAGGATGCTTTGATCCAAATTGACAAATTTTACTACCTTGTTGATTTTTTAATTTTGGACACTCAGTCGGTTGTTGAGTTTGACTCTAAGATTCCTCTCATATTAGGTAGACATTTCCTTACTACACCTAATGCACTTATAAATTGCAGGAATGGGCTAATGAAATTATCTTTTGGAAACATGACCACGGAGGTCAACATATTCCACATCAGTAGGCAGCCCAGGAAGGATGATGAGTGCCAACAAACATACTTAATTGATGCATTCACTAAAGATGATGAATTTGACATAACCATCAAAGATAATAAAGGAGTGGAGAATGTAGTGCCGACCATCTCTCGAGGTTCACATTTGTGGACACCACCAACCCCCAACGTAAGCTTAACCCCACTATGAAAGAAGTTGTAAAAATGAGGTAATAAAGTTGTTGGAGGCCGGTAAGATTAGAAAATTTCAGTTAACTAAGTTAGAGGAGTTGAGAAATGATGCTTATAAGAACTCTAAAATCTATAAGACTAAAATGAAAGCATTTCATGATAAAAAAATATTATTGGGAAGACGTTTAAGCCTAATAACCGAGTATACTTATATGATTCTAGACTTCACAAGCACCCAAGAAAACTTCAGTCTAGGTGGACAGGCCTCTTTGTAGTGAAACATATTTTTGAAAACGTGGTGGAAGAAATAAAGGACCTTATGGATGGTCGGGTCTTTAAAGTAAATGATCAACGCCTAAAAATACTCACTGATAGACAAGTTTCTATCAATAAGTTTGGGCTAATAGTTTTGGCTAATCACCATTGCTTAGTAGAAAACCAATTTAGTGTAAAATGGCAAAGTTATGATGATATGAACCCATGGGAATGGAATCCCTTGAACCCACTATCAATTTAAAAACTCACCTAAGACAACCAAAATCAAGTCAATGGATAGAGAATCTAGATCAGTTGAGAACTCGTTTCAAGAACCTAGATTATATTAAAATCTAGACCCATTGAAGAACCTGTCTCAAAAACCTAGATTACAAGGAGGAATGCTATAAAGGTTGTGATTTACTTTTGATAAGTTCAAAAGTTCAATCAAGAACAAGAGGAGTAAACTCAACTCACAATGAATAAATTCATCAAATCTCATAAACTTCTTAACATGAGGCTACATAGTGTATTTAAACCAAAACCTAATTAAAACTCTAGCCAAAATAAAGCCCTTTCTTCAAAAAATACCCCTGGATGAATAGTGTGATGGCTACAGTAACTCGACTACAGTACTTTTTTAAAGCTTAGTTCCTAAAAAGTAACTTTCCAAATAAGCCCTTGGCCAAAATACAGGGCCTTCCCAAAAGCCCTAGTTCATAAGAAATAAGACATATGTGGGCCAAGCATCCTCAAGCCCAATTATTCTAGACTAATTCCTATAACTAATAAAATAAGCCCCTTTAATGAAATAAACAAGTCCAAGGCCTTCAATCACATAATCATAATACTAGGCCCTAATTTATGTTGCACTCTTCCATAGCTTGTATCACGTGGATGATTACTGTATCTCCTTCTCTCAAGCCCATCTTGAATATTCGGCTCTTTCTAGACTCAACCCAAGTGGATTGTACCAATCCTTGCATTGTTTCCTTGATCTTCTTAGCTCTTGATCTTGTAGTTGGCCCATCTGGAACTAGCAAAGAATCTTTAAGATTAGACCCATCTTGGTTCCCATCATTCTCCCTCTCCTCAAAAGGATTCGACCTCGAATCTCCACCTGCATCAAAGGGAAAACGGTTGGTAACACTGAAAATAGCAGAAACATGATACTTACCTAGAAGATCCACTTTATATGCATTTTCATTAATTTTCTCAAGAATTTGAAAAGGTCCATCCGAGCTGCTACTGTCATCAACAAGCAAAAGCTTCAAAGCTAAATGAGTAAGTGGATTAAAACCATAAACAATTTCAAACGGAGAATAAGAAATAGTAGTATGCGTGGTTTTTTTATATGCACACTCTAATAAGGGCAAATGATACTCCCGCAAATGTCCATGTAACAATTCAATGAATGGCAAATGATACTCACACAAACGTTCATGAGACACACCTAAAACTTTCCTTACACCAAAATGATCACTCCAATTATATGCAAACTCAATGAATGGCAAGCAATACTCCCACAAACGTTCATACAACACGTTAATGAATGACAAATGATACATCCACAAACATACATGTAACACGTTAATGAATGGCAAATGATACTCCCTCAAACATTCATGCAACACATCAAAAGACTTCCTTACACCAAAATTACCCAACAAACCACCATGTCTATCACACACAAGCAACTTACTCATAAAACTAGTAGGCACACAAAGTTCATACTCTCTAAACAAGTACCAATCTAGTTTATAGAACTTACCAAATGATGCTTGCTCACATGTTCCATACACACTAGCAAAGTCATCGTCATTAACATGCAATTTCTTATCATATTCAAATCTCAATAACTTTGTATTTAAAATAAAGATAAGGATATACCTTCTTGCTAATGCATTAACCACAAAATTTTCCTCACCATGTGTGTATTTGATTACATAAGGACAAGGCTCAAATACAGTCTTCCCACTTAGCATGCATTCTAGTCAACAACATACCTTGTCCCTTTAAGTGTGTCAAGAACTCATGTTCTTCAAAAAAAGGTCGAGTAGGAATTGTCGCACTTGACACAAAATCAATGTAGTGCTCTATCTCCCTAATAGGTGGCAATCCATTAAACACATCTCTAGGAATCATGACCTCATATCCATGCAACAAAGAAGCAACAACACTAGGCAAAAGGTCATAAATTTGTTAGTATAAAAGCTTGTTTTAGCATAAAAACTCACTTTTGTTTTTCCATTTCTTTTTGCAATCTCTCTTTCTTTTTTCTCTCGTGTCTCCACTCTTTTTTCTTGACTCTCAGCCACCTCTCTATTTTCTTTTTCGCTCTCTCTTTCTCTTTATGTTTTGGCCTCATTCTTTTTTCTTTTCACTCTATTTTTTTCTTTCACTCTCCTCTTTTATTGAACTCTCGGCCTCACAATTGTTTTTCAACTCATTCCTTCTTTTTCTTGAGGTTTCAGCCTCAGTCTCAGCCTCATCTTTTTTCTCTCTTTCCTTTTCGGTTTTTAGTTCTGGTTGGTCCTCATGGACCTGTGTTGGAGTTAAATGATGGGAACCAAGGTGGGCCTAGTCTTAAAGATCATTTGCAAATTCCAGATGGGCCAATTAGAAGATCAAGGGCCAAGAAGATCAAGAAATCAATGCACGGATTGGTGCAATCCACTTGGGATGAAGCTAGCAAGAGCCCAACACTCAAGATGGGCTTGAAGAAGGAGAACCAGCTTTGATCCACTTTATTCAAGCTGTGGAAGACATGACTTAGAGATACGGCCTATTGTTATTAGAGGCTTCTAATTTGGTTAAATGATTTATTTTATTAGTTTAAAATAAGTGGGCATGAAGATGCTTAGCTCACATGTCTTATTTCTTATGAACTATGTTTTTGGGAAGGCCTTGTATTTTGGCCAAGGACTTATTTGGAAAGTTACATTTTAGAAACTAGGGTTTCATCAATTTATTGTAAGGGTTACTGTAGCCGTGGGTACTGTAGCCGGTACTGTTCATCAAGGGTAATTTTGGGTAAAAGGGGCTTTATTTTGGTTAGGGTTTTGATTAGGTTTGGGTTTAAAAACTCATTGTAGCCTCATTTTAGAGATTAGACAATATTGAATTTTATTTGTGAGTTGAGTTTTCTCCTCTTGTTCTTGATTGAACTCTTGAACTTATCAAAGGTAAATCACAATCTTTCTGGCGTTCCTCCTTTGTAATCTGGGTTCTTGAGACGGGTTCTTCAACGGGTCTAGATTTTAATATAATCTAGGTTCTTGAAACGGGTTCTCATCGGGTCTAGATTCTCCATCCTTGACTTGATTTTTGGCTTTCTTGGGGAGTTTTCAAATTGATTGTGGGTTCAAGGGAATTCATTCCCGCGGGTTCATATCATTTGGTATTCAGAGCAAGGTTTCCAATCAGGTCTGATTCTATTTTTTAATTTCTTGTATCCTTAAATTTAATTCTAGGGCTACATTGTTCTAGAGTTGCCAAAAAAAAAAAATTGCAGAAACGAAAAGTAGGCTGCCAAAATTCTAGGGGTTTTGGGTTTGGCTGAAATTTGCATCATCACCTAGGGTTTCAAAATTCTAGGGTTTAATGCATATCTGAGTTTGTCAATTGCTTGGAATGTCATTCCATTGATTCTCTTCTATTTCGTTGTCAATTCTTGTGTGCTTCAATTCAATTGCTTGATTTTTACAATTGAGTATTTCTGTTTGTGATTGAATTAGAAAAAAAGAAAAGAAAAGAAAAGAAAGGAAAGGAAAAGAAAAGAAGAGAAAAGAAATGAAAAGAAAGGAAAGGAAAAGAAAAAAGAAAAAAAGAAAAAAAAACAAAGAAGAAGAATTTGGAGAAGAAGATGAGGTGGTTTACATAGTTACAACAAAGACAAGAAGAACACATTGTTGATTGAGTTTTTATCCTCAAAGGGGTTGAATACATATTTGTAGTTGATATCTTGTTCTATAATTACTCTTTCCCTCATATAAATTCCTTGAGTCCCGTGTCGTTTTATTCCTTCCTTGTTTCTTGTTTCTTGGATCTATATTACTGGTTGGAATAATACAAGGTTGTATTGTCTTGATTTAGTTCAACTAGTTCTTAAAGAACTTGAGCGGGAAAACTCTTGAGGTAAAAGGCAAGAGAGTGTGAGACTATATTTATCGGGAAAAAGCCAATTAAGAGTGAAAGACGAGTGGAGTGCCATTATTCGAGTGTAAACACGTAAGAGAGTGTGTGAGGTTTTCTTTTTGCCACTAACATACGAGGTTTTCTTTTTGCCACTAACATTCTTTTGTGCAGCACCTTATAATGTCTCAGCGGAGTAACGCATCACCAAGTGGGAGAGCAGATTACTCATCCTATGTGTTACAAGCCATGCAACAGCAGTTTGAGCTGTTGAACTTTGTGTTGGGTGAAGTGAGAGATAGGATGGATCATCAAGAAGCAGCGATTAGAAATCTTCAATGTGGGAGAGATAGGAGGCGACGTGAGTATAGAGTTGAAAATGAGTATGAGAATGAGGGAGATGGTGAGGATGAGGAAGACTTAGCATCTGAAGTTGGGTCGGGTAGACATGGAAGAGTTAGGCGTGAAAGACGACTTAGGGTAAAGCCGTGGGGTCGAGATGGAGTAGATAAGAACCTTGGGAGCATTAAAATGAAAATACCATCATTTCAAGGTAGAACTGATCCTGAAGTTTATTTAGAGTGGGAGAAAAGAATAGAGTTGGTGTTTGATTGTCATAATTACTCTGAGGAGAAGAAGGTGAAGTTGGCGGTAATTGAGTTCACTAATTATGCCAGTATTTGGTGGGATCAATTAGTGACCAATAGGAGGAGGAATCTTGAGAGGCCTGTAGAAACTTGGAGAGAGTTGAAAGCTATCATGAGGCGGAGATTTGTACCTAGCCACTACTATAGAGACCTCCACAAAAAATTACAAAATCTTACACAGGGGTCTAGGAGTGTAGAGGATTACTATAAGGAGATGAAGGTGGCTATGATTCGGGCTAATGTAGTGGAGGATCGAGAGGCCACGATGACAAAATTTTTGAGTGGGTTGAATAGGGAGATAGCCAATGTAGTTGAGTTGCAACATTATGTGGAGGTAGAGGACATGGTACACATGGCTATGAAGGTGAAGAGGAAGTTGAAAATAAAGGGTACATCAAGGTATACTTTCGTTTCTAGTACTCCTTGGAAACAAAAGTGGGACAAAAATGATCAAGCTGTAACAAAGGGGAAGACCGAACTACCTAAGGGAAAAGATGAGGGTGAGGCTGAAACCTCAAGAAAAATAGAAAATGAGTTGGAAAACAATTGTGAGGCCGAGAGTTCAAAAAAGGAGGAGAGTGAAAGAAAAAAAGAGTGAAAATGAAAAATATAGTGAGATGAAAAGAGAGAATGAGGCCGAAACATCAAGAGAAAGAGAGAGTGAAAAAGAAAATATAGAGGTGGCTGAGAGTCAAGAAAAAAGAGTGGTGCCACAAGAGGAAAAAGAAAGAGAGATTGCGAAGAGAAATAGAGAGACAAAAGTGAGTTTTTATGCTAAGGCAAACTTTTATACTAACAAATTTAACAACTCTTTGCCTAGTGTTATTGTTTATTTGTTGCAGCGATATGAGGTCATGATTCCTAGCGGCGTGTTTTGTGGATTGCCACCTATTAGGGAGATAAAGCATTACATTAATTTTGTGCCAGGTGCGACAATTCCTAACCGACCTTTCCTTGAAGAACATGAGTTTTTTACACACTTGAAGGGACAAGGTATGTCGTTGACTATAATGCATGCTAACGTGGGAGGACTGTGTTGAGACTTTTCCTCATGTATTCAAATACACACAAGGTATGGAAAATTTTGTGGTTGATGCTTTAGCAAGAAGGTACGTCTTTATCTTCATTTTAGATGCAAAATTGTTGAGACTTGAATATAATAAGGAATTGCATGCTAATGATGATGACTTTGCTAGTGTGTATGGAACATGTGAAAAAGCATCGTTTGGTAAGTTCTATAAATTAGATTGGTACCTGTTTAGAGGGAATAGATTTTGTGTGCCAACTAGTTTTATGCTTAAGTTGCTAGTGTGTGATAGACATGGTGGTTTGTTGGGTAACTTTGGTGTAAGAAAGACTTTCAATATGTTGCATGAACGTTTGTGGGAGTATCATTTGCCATTCACTGACGTATTGCATGAACGTTTGTGGAAATATCATTTGTCATTCATTAACGTGTTGCATGAACATTTGTGGAAGTATTACTTGCCATTCATTGAGTTTGCATATAATTGAAGTGGTGTAAGAAAAAATTTAGGTGTGTTTCATGAACGTTTGTGGGAGTATCATTTGCTAGTCATTGAATTGCTACATGGACATTTGCAGGAGTATCATTTGCCCTTATTAGAGTGTGCATATAAAAGCTTGCATACTACTATTTCTTATTCTCCATTTGAGGTTGTTTATGGTTTTAATCCACTTACTCCATTACCTTTAATGGCCTTGCTTGTTGATGATAGGAGTAGCTTGGATGAACATTTTCAATTTCTTGAGAAAATTAATGAAAATACATATGAAGTAGGTAAGTATCATGTTTTTGTTATTTTCAATGTTACTAACATTTTTCCTTTTGATCCAGGTGGAGATTCGAGGTCAAATCCTTTTGAGGAGAAGGGGAATGATGGGAACCAAGGTGGGCCTAGTCTTAAAGATCATTTGTAAATTCCAGATGGGCCAATTACAAGATCAAGGGCGAAGAAGATCAAGGAATCAATGCACGGATTGGTGCAATCCACTTGGGATGAAGCTAGCAAGAGCCCAACACTCAAGATGGGCTTGAAGAAGGAGAACCAGCTTTGATCCACTTCATTCAAGCTGTGGAAGACATGACTTAGAGATACGGCCTATTGTTATTGGAGGCTTCTAATTTGGTTAAATGATTTATTTTATTAGTTTAAAATAAGTGGACTTGAAGATGCTTAGCTCACATGTCTTATTTCTTATGAACTATGTTTTTGGGAAGGCCTTGTATTTTGGCCAAGGACTTATTTGGAAAGTTACATTTTAGGAACAAGGGTTTCATCAATTTATTGTAAGGGTTACTGTAGCCGCTGGTACTGTAGCCGGTACTGTTCATCAAGGGTAATTTTGGGTAAAAGGGCTTTATTTTGGTTAGGGTTTTGATTAGGTTTGGGTTTAAAAACTCATTGTAGCCTTATTTTAGAGATTAGACAATATTGAATTTTATTTGTGAGTTGAGTTTTCTCCTCTTGTTCTTGATTGAACTCTTGAACTTATCAAAGGTAAATCACAACCTTTGTGGCGTTCC
Source organism: Juglans nigra (assembly GCA_002916485.2). Lineage (NCBI taxonomy): Eukaryota > Viridiplantae > Streptophyta > Magnoliopsida > Fagales > Juglandaceae > Juglans > Juglans nigra. The sequence goes on from CM036128.1 coordinate 24,667,800, forward strand.
TCCTTTGTAATCTGGGTTCTTGAGACGGGTTCTTCAACGGGTCTAGATTTTAATATAATCTAGGTTCTTGAAACGGGTTCTCATCGGGTCTAGATTCTCCATCCTTGACTTGATTTTTGGCTTTCTTGGAGAGTTTTCAAATTGATTGTGGGTTCAAGGGAATTCATTCCCGCGGGTTCATATCATTAAAGGAGCAAGTTTGATTGTTTTTCCATCCTTTTCAAAACCATAAATGTTCCTTAACCCATCATGGATCACTTTCCCATCATATTGCCACAGCCTTCCCAACAAAATATGGCCAGCATGCATAGGCATTACATCACAAAGCACCACATCCTAGTATTTCCCAATTGAAAAATAAACTAGCACCTATTTATTTACCCTAACCTCCACACAATCACTCAACCACTGCAACTTGTATGGTCTAGGATGTTTCAAGGTAGATAAATTCAATTTCTCAACTAAAGTAGTGCTAGCCAAATGTATACAACTCCTCCCATCAATGATCATACTACATACCTTATTTTGATGTGGCATTTAGTATGAAAAATGTTCTTGCTCTGCTGCTCTGTATCATCTATCTTAATTTATGTATTGAGTGCACGCCTGGCAACAAGAGAATCACTATACTCTTCATTCTCATACCCATTTTCAACACTAGACCCACGTCGCCTCCTATCTCTCCTGCCCTGTAGATTTCTAATTACGGCATCTTGATGATCCATCTTATCCCTCATGTCACCCAACACCAAGTTCAACAGTTCAAACTGTTGTTGCATGGCTTGCAAACCAAAGGATGAGTTATCTGTCATCCCTTTTGGTGCTGAGTCCCTCCTATGAGATATCATAATGTGCTGCACAAAAAGAATGTTAGTGGAAAACCTCACACACTCCATTACGTGTTTACACTCGAATAATGACACTTCACTCATGTTTCACTCTTAATTGCCTTTTTCCCATTAATAGTCTCACACTCTCTTGCCTTTTACCTCAATAGTTTTCCCGCTTAAGTTCTTTAATAACTAGTTGAACTAAATCATGATAATACAACCTTGTATTATTCCAACCAATAATATAGATACAAGAAACAAGAACAAGAAACAAGGAAGGAATAAAATGACGCGAGACTCAAGGAATTTATACGAAGGAAATAGTAATTATAAAACAAGATACCAACTAGAAAGATGTATTCAGGCCCTTTCATGATAAAACTCAATGAAAAATTTCTTTTTTTCTCTTTGTTGTGACTATGTAGCAACCTTTGAATATGCTATCTTTTCTTTTCTTCTTCTTCTTCTCTTTTTTTTTTTTTTTTGAATTTTCTTTTCTTTTCCTTTCTTTTCTCTAATTTAATCACAAACAATAATATTCAATTGTGAAAATCGAGCAATTGAATTCAAGCACACAAGAATTGACAATGAAGTAGAAGAGAAACAATGAAACGGCACTCCAAGCAATTGACAAACTTAGAGATGCAAGAAACCCTAGAATTCTAAAACCCTAGGTGATGCAAATTTCAGCCAAATGAAAAATCCTAAGAATTTCAGCAACCTACTTTTTTTTTTTTTTTTTTTTTTTTTTTGCAACCCTAGAACAATGAAGCCCTATAAGTAAATTTCAAGATGCAAGAATTAAAAGATAGAATCAGACTTGAATGGAAACCTGGCTCTGATACCAAATTACATGAACCCGTGGGATTGGAATTTCTTGAACCCACAATCAATTTGAAAACTCACCTAAGAAAGCCAAAATCAAGTCAATGGATGAAGAATTTAGACTAGTTGAGAACACGTTTCAAGAACCTAGATTATACTAAAATCTAGACCCGTTGAAGAACCTGTCTCAAGAACCCAGGTTACAAGGAGGAACGCCATAAAGGTTGTGATTTACCTTTGATAAGTTCAAAAGTTCAATCAAGAACAAGAGAAGTAAACTCAACTCATAATGAATAAATTCATTAAATTTCATAAACTTCTTAACATGAGGCTACAAAGAGTATTTAAACTAAATCTTAATTAAAACCCTAACCAAAATAAAACCCTTTCTTCTAAAAATACCCCTGGATGAATAGCGTCACAGCTACAGTAACTCGGCTACAATACTTCTTTAAACCCTAGTTTCTAAAAGGTAACTTTCCAAATAAGCCCTTGGCCAAAATACAAGTGATATGAACCCGGGGAAATGGAATCCCTTGAACCCACAATCAAATTGAAAACTCACCCAAGAAAGCCAAAATCAAGTCAAATGGATGGAGAACCTAGACCCGATGAGAACTCGTTTCAAGAACCTAGATTATATTAAAATCTAGACCCGTTGAAGAACCCGTCTCAAGAACCCAGATTACAGAGGAGGAACGCCACAAAGGTTGTGATTTACCTTTGATAAGTTCAAAAGTTCAATTAAGAGCAAGAGGAGTGAAACTCAACTCACAATGAATAAATTCATCAAATTTCGTAAACTTCTTAAAATGAGGCAACAAAAAGTATTTAAACCTAAAACTAATGAAAACCCTAGCCAAAATAATGCCCCAACTTCCAAAAATACCCCTGAGTGAATAGTGCCGCGGCTACAGTATGGCGCTACAATAACTCTCGGCTACAATACTTTTGAAACCCTAGTCGCTACAGTACTTCTTAAAACCCTAGTTCAACAAAATAATAAATTTTCCAAGATGCCCTTGCATAGGGCCCCCTTAAAGTCATTCCGATAATAAACTCAGTTATTCTAAACTAATAAAATAAGTCCTTTAAATGAATTAAACAAGTTGAAACCCTTCAACAGCCCAAAGCCTTTAAGTCTTGTTGTTGCCCTCTTCCATAGCTTATCAAATGAATCAAAACTGGATATTCATCCTTCAAGCCCATCTTGAATGTTGGGCTCTTGCTAAACTCATCCCAAGTGGATTGCACCAATCCTTGCATTGTCTCCTTGATCTTCGTGGTCCATCTAGAAGTTGCAAAGGATCTTTAAGACTAGGCCCATCTTGGTTCCCATCATTCCCCCTCTCCTCAAAATGATTCCACCTCGAATCTCCACTTGAATCAAAGGGAAAATGGTTAGTAACATTGAAAACAACAGAAACAGGATATTTACCTGGAAGATCCATTAGATATGCATTTTCATTAATTTGTTCAAGAATTTGGAAAAGGTCATCCATGCTACTCCTGTCATTAGCAGAGGTAAAGTTATTAAATCTAAAGGAGTAAATAGATTAAGTCTATGAACAATTTCGAAAGGTGAAAATTGAGTAGTAGCATTGATGGGAACCAAGGTGGGCTTAGTCTTAAAGATCATTTGCAAGTTCCAGATGGGCCAATTACAAGATCAAGGGCCAAGAAGATCAATGAATCATTGCACGGATTGGTGCAATCCACTTGGGATGAAGCTAGTAAGAGCCCAACACTCAAGATGGGCTTGAAGAAGGAGAACCAACTTTGATCCACTTTATTCAAGCTATGGAAGACATGACTTAGAGATACGGCCTATTGTTATTAGAGGCTTCTAATTTGGTTAAATGATTTATTTTATTAGTTTACAATAAGTGGGCTTGAAGGCATTGTATTTTGGGAAGGCATTGTATTTTGGCCAAGGGCTTATTTGGAAAGTTACATTTTAGGAACTAGGGTTTCATCAATTTATTGTAGGGGTTACTGTAGCGCGGGTACTGTAGCCGGTACTGTTCATCAAGGGTAATTTTGGGTAAAAGGGACTTTATTTTGGCTAGGGTTTTGATTAGGTTTGGGTTTAAAAACTCTTTGTAGCCTCATTTGAGAGAAGACAATATTGAATTTTATTTGTGAGTTGAGTTTTCTCCTCTTGTTCTTGATTGAACTCTTGAACTTATCAAAGGTAAATCACAACCTTTGTGGCGTTCCTCCTTTGTAATCTGGGTTCTTGAGACGGGTTCTTCAACGGGTCTAGATTTTAATATAATCTAGGTTCTTGAAACGGGTTCTCATCGGGTCTAGATTCTCCATCCTTGACTTGATTTTTCGGCTTTCTTGGGGAGTTTTCAAATTGATTGTGGGTTCAAGGGAATTCATTCCCGCGGGTTCATATCAAGCATGAACACTCCAATTATATGTAAACTCAATGAATGGCAAACAATATTCCCACAAATGTTCATGAAACTTATCTGAAGTTTTCCTCACACCAAAATGACCACTCCAATTATATGCAAACTCAATGAAGCGCAAATGATACTCCCGTAAATATTCATGCAACAAGTCAATGTATGGCAAATGATAGTCATACAAACGTACATGTAACACACCTAAAGCTTTCCTTACACCAAAATGACCACTCCAATTATATGCAAACTCAATGAATGGCAAGCAATACTCCCACAAACGTTCATGCAACACGTTAATCAATGACAAATGATACTTCCACAAACGTTCATGCAACACTTCAATGAATGAGAAACGATACTCCCACAAACGTTCATGCAACACATCAATGAATAACAAATGATACTTCCACAAACAGTCATGCAACACGTCATTGAATGGAAAATGATACTCCCACAAACGTTCATGCAAAACATCAATGAATGACAAATGATACTTCCAAAAATGTTCATGCAACACGTCACTGAATGGCAAATGATATTCCCACAAACATACATGCAACACAACAAAAGTCTTCCTTACACTAAGGTTACCCAACAAACCACCATGTTTATCACACACAAGCAACTTACGCATAAAACTAGTAGGCACTCAAAATTTATTCTCTCTAAACAAGTACCAATCTAGTTTATAGAACTTACCAAACGATGCTTTCTCACATGTTCCATACTCACTAGCAAAGTCATCATCATTAGCATGCAATTTCTTATCATATTCAAGTCTCAACAATTTTGCATCTAAAATGAAGACAAGGACATACCTTCTTGCTAAAGCATCAACCACAAAATTTTCCATACCTTGTGTGTATTTGAATACATGAGGAAATGTCTCAATAAATTGCACTCACTTGGCATGCACTCTATTCAATTTACCTTGTCTCTTCAAGTGTGTTAAGCACTCATGTTCTTCAATGAAAGGTCAGGTAGGAATTGTCGCACCAGGCACAAAATCAATGTAGTACTCTATCTCTCTACTAGGTGGCAATCCACTAAACACACTACTAGGAATCATGACCTCATACCCCTGCAACAAAGAAACAACAACACTAGGCAAAGAGTTGTTAAATTTGTTAGTATAAAAGTTTGCCTTAGCATAAAAACTCACTTTTGTCTCTCTGTTTCTCTTTGCAATCTCTCTTTCTTTTTCCTCTTGTAGCACCACTCTTTTTTCTTGACTCTCAGCCACCTCTATATTTTCTTTTTCACTCTCTCTTTCTCTTGATGTTTCGGCCTCATTCTCTCTTTTCATCTCACTATATTTTTCATTTTCACTCTCTTTTTTTTCTTTCACTCTCCTCCTTTTTTGAAGTCTCGGCCTCACAATTGTTTTCCAACTCATTCTCTATTTTTCTTGAGATTTCAGCCTCACCCTCATCTTTTCCCTTAGGTAGTTCGGTCTTCCCCTTTGTTACAGCTTGATCATTTTTGTCCCACTTTTGTTTCCAAAGAGTACTAGAAACGAAAGTATAGCTTGATGTACCCTTTATTTTCAACTTCCTCTCCACCTTCATAGCCATGTGTACCATGTCCTCTACCTCCACATAATGTTGCAACTCAACTACATTGGCTATCTCCCTATTCAACCCACTCAAAAATTTTGTCATCGTGGCCTCCCGATCCTCCACTACATTAGCCCGAATCATAGCCACCTTCATCTCCTTATAGTAATCCTCTACACTCCTAGACCCCTGTGTAAGATTTTGTAAATTTTGGCGGAGGTCTATAGTAGTGGCTAGGTACAAATCTCCACCTCATGATAGCTTTCAACTCTCTCCAAGTTTCTACAGGCCTCTCAAGATTCCTTCTCCTATTGGTCACTAATTGATCCCACCAAATACTGGCATAATCAGTGAACTCAATTACCGCCAACTTCACCTTCTTCTCCTCAGAGTAATTATGACAATCAAACACCAACTCTATTCTTTTCTCCCACTCTAAATAAACTTCAGGGTCAGTTCTACCTTGAAATGATGGTATTTTCATTTTGATGCTCCCAAGGTTCTTATCTACTCCATCTCGACCCCCCGGCTTTGCCCTAAGTCCCCTTCCACGCCTAACTCCTCTATGTCTACCCTATCCAACTTTATATGTTAAGTCTTCCTCATCCTCACCATCTCCCTCATTCTCATACTCATTTTCAACTCTATACTCACGTCGCCTCCTATCTCTCCCACATTGAAAATTTCTAATCGCTGCTTCTTGATGATCCATCCTATCTCTCACTTCACCCAACACAAAGTTCAACCGCTCAAACTGCTGTTGCATAGCTTGCAACACATAGGATGAGTTATCTGCTCTCCCCCTTGGTGATGCGTTACTCCGCTCAGACATTATAAGGTGCTGCACAAAAGATTGTTAGTGGCAAAAAGAAAACCTCACACACTCCCTTACGTGTTTACACTCGAATAATGGCACTCCACTCGTGTTTCACTCTTAATTGGCTATTTCCCGATAAATATAGTCTCACACTCTTGCCTTTTACCTCAAGAGTTTTCCCGCTCAAGTACTTTAAGAACTAGTTGAACTAAATCAAGACAATACAGCCTTGTATTATTCCAACCAGTAATATAGATCCAAGAAACAAGAAACAAGGAAGGAATAAAACGGCACGGGACTCAAGGAATTTATATGAGGGAAAGAGTAATTATAGAACAAGATTGATATGAACCCGTGGGAATGAATTCCCTTGAACCCACAATCAATTTGAAAACACCCCAAGAATGCCAAAAATCAAGTCAAGGATGGAGAATCTAGACCCGATGAGAACCCGTTTCAAGAACCTAGATTATATTAAAATCTAGACCCGATGAAGAACCCGTCTCAAGAACCCAGATTACAAAGGAGGAACGCCACAAAGGTTGTGATTTACCTTTGATAAGTTCAAGAGTTCAATCAAGAACAAGAGGAGAAAACTCAACTCACAAATAAAATTCAATATATTGTCTAGCCTTCAAATGAGGCTACAAGGAGTATTTAAACTAAACTTAATTAAAACCCTAGCCAAAATAAAGCCCCTTTTTACCCAAAATGCCCCTGATGAACAGTGTCGTGCTACAGTACCCGCGGCTACAGTATGGCTACAGTAACGCTACAGTACCTCTTAAAACCCTAATTCCTAAAAAGTAACTTTCCAAATAAGCCCTTGGCCAAAATACAAGGCCTTCTTGAAAATCCTAGTTCATTGAAAATAAGACGTGTGGGTCAGGCATCTTCAAGCCCACTTATTCTAAACTAATAAAATAAATCATTTAACCAAATTTGAAGTCTCCAATAACAATAGGCCCTATCTCTAAATCATGTCTTCCACAGCTCGAATCAAGTGGATCAAAGCTGGTTCTCCTTCTTTCAAGCCCATCTTGAGTGTTGGGCTCTTGCTAGCTTCATCCCAAGTGGATTGCACCAATCCGTGCATTGCTTCCTTGATCTTCTTGGCCCTTGATCTTGTAATTGGCCCATCTGGAATTTGCAAATGATCATTAAGACTAGGCCCACCTTGGTTCCCATCAAAGATACCAAGTACAAATATGTATTCAGCCCCTTAGACGATAAAACTCAATCAACAAATGTTTTTCTTTGTCTTTGTTGTAACTATGTAGCAACCTTTAAATATGCTACCTCTCCTTATCTTCTTCTTCTTCTTCTTCTTCCTCTTTTTTTTTTTCGAATTTTCTTTTCTTTTCTTTTCTTTTCTTTTCTTTTTCTTTTCTTTCTTTTCTTTCCTTTCCTTGCCCTTTCTCTTCTTTTTTCTTTTTTTTCTAATTCAATCACAAACAGAAATGTTCAATTGTAAAAATCAAACAATTGAATTGAAGCACACAAGAATTGACAACGAAATAGAAGAGAATCAATGGAAGGACATTCCAAGCAATTGACAAACTCAGATATGCATTAAACCCTAGAATTTTGAAACCCTAGGTGATGCAAATTTCAGCCAAACCCAAAACCCTAAGAATTTTGGCAGCCTACTTTTCGTTTCTGCAATTTTTTTGTCTTTTTTTTTTTTTGGCAACTCTAGAACAATGTAGCCATAGAATTAAATTTAAGGATGCAAGAAATTAAAAGATAGAATCAGACCTGATTGGAAACCTTGCTCTGAATACCAAATGATATGAACCCGCAGGAATGAAATCCCTTGAACCCACAATCAATTTGAAAACTCCCCAAGAAAACCAAAAATGAAGTCAAGGATGGAGAATCTAGACCCGATGAGAACCCGTTTCAAGAACTTAGATTATATTAAAATCTAGACCCGTTGAAGAACCCGTCTCAAGAACCCAGATTACAAAGGAGGAATGCCACAAAGGTTGTGATTTACCTTTGATAAGTTCAAGCGTTCAATCAAGAACAAGAGGAGAAAACTCAACTCACAAATAAAATTCAATATTGTCTAATCTCTCTCAAATGAGGCTACAAATAGTTTTTAAACCCAAACCTAATCAAAACCCTAGCCAAAATAAAGCCCATTTTACCCAAAATTACCCTTGATGAACAGTACCGGCTATAGTACCCGCGGCTACAATAACCCCTACAATAAATTGATGAAACCCTAGTTCTTAAAATGTAACTTTCCAAATAAGCCCTTGGCCAAAATACAAGGCCTTCCCAAAAACATAGTTCATAAGAAATATGACATGTGAGCTAAGCATCTTCAAGCCCACTTATTTTAAACTAATAAAATAAATCATTTAACCAAATTAGAAGCCTCCAATAACAATAGGCCGTATCTCTAAGTCATGTCTTCCACAGCTTGAATAAAGTGGATCAAAGCTGGTTCTCCTTCTTCAAGCCCATCTTGAGTGTTGGGCTCTTGCTAGCTTCATCCCAAGTGGATTGCACCAATCCGTGCATTGATTCCTTGATCTTCTTGGCCCTTGATCTTGTAATTGGCCCATCTGGAATTTGCAAATGATCTTTAAGACTAGGCCCACCTTGGTTCCCATCATCGATTGAATCGGAGCAACCCTTATTTTTGCCACTTTGCCCTTCCTTACTAGAAACCCAATTGCGGGCAAAGAATCAAAGTTAAGAGATTGTAATTTTTCACTCGCGGGCTTCCTATGGTACTACCATGACCTCATGGTATTTAGGCCCCAACCCGAGCCAATCGGACCACCCCTTATTTCTACCACCTTGGCCCTCCATAGTAGAAAACCAATTGCCGTCAAAGAGGCAAAGTTAAGTGGTTGTGATTTTTCGCTCACGGGCTTCCTATGAACAACCACGACCTTGTGGTATGTATGCTGAAACCCCGGGCCAATCGGAGCACCAGTTAATTTTACCACTTTGCCATTCCTTAGAAGAAAACCAATTGAGGGCATAGTGGCAAAGTTAAGTGGTAGGAGTTTTTCGCTCGCAGGCTTCCTCTGGTACTACCATGAACTTATGGTATGTGTGTCCCAACCCCGGCCCAATCGGAGCACCCCTTATTTTTATCACTTCACCATTCCTTAGTAGAAAACCAATTGAGGGCAAAATGGCAAAGTGATATGAACCCGCGGGAATGAATTCCCTTGAACCCGCAATCAATTTGATAACTCCCCAAGAAAGCCAAAAATCAAGTCAAGGATGGAGAATCTAGACCCGATGAGAACCCGTTTCAAGAACCTAGATTATATTAAAATCTAGACCCGTTGAAGAACCCGTCTCAAGAACCCAGATTACAAATGAGGAATGCCACAAAGGTTGTGATTTACCTTTGATAAGTTCAAGCGTTCAATCAAGAACAAGAGGAGAAAACTCAACTCACAAATAAAATTCAATATTGTCTAATCTCTCTCAAATGAGGCTACAAAGAGTTTTTAAACCCAAATCTAATCAAAACCCTAGCCAAAATAAAGCCCATTTTACCCAAAATTACCCTTGATGAACAGTACCGGCTACAGTACCCGCGGCTACAATAACCCCTACAATAAATTGATGAAACCCTAGTTCTTAAAATGTAACTTTCCAAATAAGCCCTTGGCCAAAATACAAGGCCTTCCCAAAAACATAGTTCATAAGAAATATGACATGTGAGCTAAGCATCTTCAAGCCCACTTATTTTAAACTAATAAAATAAATCATTTAACCAAATTAGAAGCCTCCAATAACAATAGGCCGTATCTCTAAGTCATGTCTTCCACAGCTTGAATAAAGTGGATCAAAGCTGGTTCTCCTTCTTCAAGCCCATCTTGAGTGTTGGGCTCTTGCTAGCTTCATCCCAAGTGGATTGCACCAATCCGTGCATTGATTCCTTGATCTTCTTGGCCCTTGATCTTGTAATTGGCCCATCTGGAATTTGCAAATGATCTTTAAGACTAGGCCCACCTTGGTTCCCATCACCGATTGAATCGGAGCAACCCTTATTTTTGCCACTTTGCCCTTCCTTACTAGAAACCCAATTGCGGGCAAAGAATCAAAGTTAAGAGATTGTAATTTTTCACTCGCGGGCTTCCTATGGTACTACCATGACCTCATGGTATTTAGGCCCCAACCCGAGCCAATCGGACCACCCCTTATTTCTACCACCTTGGCCCTCCATAGTAGAAAACCAATTGCCGTCAAAGAGGCAAAGTTAAGTGGTTGTGATTTTTCGCTCACGGGCTTCCTATGAACAACCACGACCTTGTGGTATGTATGCTGAAACCCCGGGCCAATCGGAGCACCAGTTAATTTTACCACTTTGCCATTCCTTAGAAGAAAACCAATTGAGGGCATAGTGGCAAAGTTAAGTGGTAGGAGTTTTTCGCTCGCAGGCTTCCTATGGTACTACCACGAACTTATGGTATGTGTGTCCCAACCCCGGCCCAATCGGAGCACCCCTTATTTTTATCACTTCACCATTCCTTAGTAGAAAACCAATTGAGGGCAAAATGGCAAAGTTAAGAGGTTGGAGTTTTTCACTCGCTCGTTTCCTATGGTGCTACCCTGACCTAATGGTATTTCGGCCCCACCCACTTTGGCCTTCCTTAGTAGAAACCCAATTGCTGTCAAAGAGGTTGTAATTTTTCGTTCGCGGGCTTCCTATGGCACAACCATGCCCTGGTTTGTATGCCCGAACCCCGGGCCATTTGGAGAATCCCTTATTTTTGCCACTTTGCCCATCCTTAGTTGAAACCAATTAAGGGCAAAGTGACAAAGTTAAGAGGTTGGAGTTTTTCGCTCGTGGGCTTCCTATGGTACTTCCATTACTTTATTGTGTGTATGCCCGAACCCCGGGCCAATCGGAGCATCCCTTATTTTTACCACTTTGCCTTTCCTTAGTAGAAATCCAATTGAGGGGAAAACGGCAAAGTTAAGAGGTTGGCTTGCGGGTTTCCGACGGTACTACCAAGGCCGTATGTATGCCCGAACCCCGGACCAATCGGAGCAGCCTTTATTTTTACCACTTTGCCCTTCCTTAGTAGAAAACCAATTAAGGGCAAGT